>APFE031016268.1:83475-134169 GCA_000404065.3 Pinus taeda | reverse complement strand
GAGATCCAGTGGGAAATCTCTGTGTATATGTGTTTTATGTGTTATGCTCTCGCATTTTTATTTTTCCTGTGATTTAGAATTCGTATGCAAGTAATTTCTGTACGGGTTAAAACCTACATACGCAACAACTGCACACTAGACATCACCCCCTATGGATGTCGAACCCATGCAACAGATTCTGGTTTGACTGGTCATGGTTTATGTTTATCTCTTTATTTAAATGTTGTCTCTGACTCTGGAATTAAAGCTCTTTCCTCTTTGGCTCACTATCCTCCTGATGCACTTAATATCTTACACTTTTTGATCTTGAGGATTTAGCCCCCTCTTTGCCCCTACCTGCAACCCTATATCCCTCCCTTGTTCCACATATAGTGGGTTGTTGTCTCTCGTGGCCAACCTCCTTGGCAGACTCACCAATTGTCTACGTCCATTCTCACACCCTCATTTTATTCTCACAGCAAACTAGTGACTTTCCCTATCATCGAATTTTGTTTCCATCTAACTCTTTTCTATTGAGACCCCCCTTCTTTACATGGTACCTCCCTTGACTACAATGCTCACCTATTAAAATTTTCAACCATCTCTTTCAATAACTGAGTCTGGTCCTTCATCATACCTTGTCAACAATCATGAGTCTGTTGAGGGGTTGCTTCCTATCAAGAGCGAGCCTCTCGAGGAAAGATACATGCACATCACAAGCTTCAAGAATCAACTACCAGGTTTCAATACCTCACCCAGAATGCATCTAAGAGGAGCTAGCTCATATGGAACAAGAAGGGGCCTCCCAACTACATTAGTTTTCAGATACAAAAGTTCTGGAAGACTTGGTTGACTAGGTGCTAGATGTTGAGCATACCCGAGGCTTATTTAATCAATACATATACATCATTGATTTGTTTTGGCATTTGAAGTTCCTCCTAGGTAGAATTCTGATGAATTGTTTCGAGCACCGAGCTAACATGTTACACTCTTTAGAGCAGCTTCACCATCACCTGAGGGACATGGATCAATGATTGGGTTGCATTGAGTAGTGTCTAGACATTCCTTGCTTGACAAGCAACACCATACCCTTGGAAACCTTGAAGAACATATTCAGGTCATCACCACTGACTCTGATCCCTCAACTTAACTTTTCTATGCTCAACTCTATTTTGTATTATTATTATCTAATTCACTCTCCAGGCCAAGTTGACCTGTCTTTTAGAATATACTTTTTCTATTTAGTCTTTTGTAAAGCATGATCTCTTATGCCTCTCTGCAAAGCGTGCACTTTTGACTATGGTCTAGTCTCCCTAGTGAAAGACTGACCTAGCATTTCTAACATGATGTAGTCTCCTCAAGTTGTTACAATATTAGAACTTAATCTCTCCACTGGAATGATAAATGATACAGACTCCTAAGGCTATTGCAGGAGCAGATCTAAATCTCTTTGTTGGAACACACTCTTGCACAAAATTCCAACTTGCGAGTGTATACTCATACCAATAAAATTAACAATACAATGGCTAACAAAACACAAAACTCAGGACCATAAACTTCAGATTTTCATTCCAAAAAAAAAAACATATCTTCTCATAAACAAGCTTGTCCCCTGACTAGAAAAAAAAATCCTTGAATCTCCTTTTTTTGTCTTCTTTAGAAAAACATCTGCCTCCAGCCCCTAGAAGAAGTTACAATGTTCCCATATTTCCCCCTGATAAAGCCCCTAAATTTTGATATTTATTCCCTAATCTAAATAAAATCCAATTGCAGAGATCAAATGAGTCTCCATGCATTTATGGAGTCGCAATACATCATCCTCCCCTACTTTTTGAAATTTTGAACCTTTAAGTTCAAAGGATTTATTTCAGTAAACCTAATGAGTTCCTCTTCAGTGATTCAAGAGTTGCCAAATTCATGCAAACCTTGTCGTTTCACGAGATACAACTTATAGTTTTGTCATCTTGTGGTAGCAACTTTGGTGTCTACCATTTTCTCAACATGTTCCTTCTTTCTTTGTTGTAGTTGCCTATTCCATTATTCAAGCACTACTTCCTCAGTGGTTTCTTTGACCCCTGCATTATAGGAATATACATCTGCAACATTAAAGATAGGACTAATGTCAAACTCTCAGGGAAAGTCAATTAGATAGGCATTTTGCATGGACTGATCTTCTTTGGTTTCAATTTATGGTATGTTCCTCTAGGTAACATCTCCTTTCGTAGGTAAACCATTACTTATTCACCTTCTTAGTAAACCTTTTCTCCCATATGAAAAATCTACTTTTATCTTGTATACCTCATTTGTGTTTTGTAATTTTTGTCTAACCTCCTCTTGAATATCATGCATATACTTTACAAAATCTTCGGAATTTTTACTAATGTGTTCTCCCTTGGGAAGGTCAATTAGATCTATTGTTATGTGTGGATTATCTCCATAACAACTTGAAACCAAGAGTTACATGTAGACCTATTAATGTTGGAATTGAAAGCAAATTAATCTTGTGTCAAAACTAAGTCTTGTTACCTTGGATTTTTTCCCACCAAGCTCTGAAGAAGATTCCCCAAGATTTTTTTCACTACTTCCATTTATCCATTAGTCTAAGGATGATAGGTTGAACTATATTGTAATCTATTTTCAAGTTTCCACCACAACTTCCTCCAAAAATGGCCTAAAAACTTAGAATATTAGCCATTATTGATGGACTTTGGAAGTCCATGTAGGCGCATTATGTCCATGAAGAATAATTCAACCACTTTTCTTGCATCGTTTATTTTCTTACACAAATTGAAGTGGGCCATTTTGGATAAGTTGTGCACCACCACGAAAATAGATTTGTTTCATCTTTGAGTATGAGGAAACCCTAAAACAAAGTCTATGGAGATGTCTATCCATGGCCCTTTTAATATTGGAAAGGGTTTATGCAATCTTGTGTTTTGTTATCCACCCTTAGAAATTTGGCAAATTATGCATGAAGAAACGAATTTACAGACATTGTTCCTCAACTTAGGCCAAAAAAATTTCTCACTTATCGGGATGTAGGTTTTGTCCCTACCAAAATGACCAACAAATCCACTTGAATGCATTTCTCGAATCAGTTGTTCCCTTCAGGACCCCCAAGGAATGCAAAGTTAGGTTCCTCTAGACAAAAAAATATTAGCTAGTAAATAATCTCTAGAAAAACTTCCACTTGCATCTATTGGATTGTTGAGAGCTTAATTATTTGGCTGAAATAGGGGTCTGCAACATATTCTCCCTTTATTTCATTAAACCCCACCACCTCATTGGTCATAGAGACAAGTAGGTGGTGTTTCCTACATAAAGCATCTGCTACAACGTTAGTTTTCCTACTTATGTGTTGCACTAAAGATGTATAACTCTGTAGAAACGTGACCCATTTAGCATGCTTATGGGACAACTTGGATTGAAAATTTATATATATTTCAGCATTGGATTGTCAATTAATAGGATAAATTCTCAATGTCGAAGGTAGTGTCTCCATTGTTTCAACATTTGAACAATTACATATAGCTCTTTATCATAGGTGCCATACCTTCTTTTTGCATCATTTAATTTCTCATTGAAAAAGGCAACTAACCCATCTTCTTAGCTTAGGACCCCTCCAATTGCAATGATTGAAGCATCACATTCAATGGTAAATACCTTATCAAAATCTGGTAGGGCTAGAATGGGGGCCCTAAACACTTTTATTTTGAGATGTTCAAAACTCCTCACAGTTATCTTAGTCCATGAAAATGACTTTCTCCTTGTACAATCGGTTAAGGCAACACTTATCCCACTGAAATTTTTGATAAATTTCTTGTAAAAATTTACCAGACCATGAAAACTCCTTACACTTGTAATGCTTTGAGGGGTAGGCCACTCTAATATGGCTCTAACATTTTTTGGGTCCATGCTCACTCCATTTGTAGAATTTCATTCCCAAGGAAAACTAATTTGTTCATACAAAATTCTCTCTTCTCAAGATTCACAAATAATCTTTTTATGCTAAGTGTATCAAGCACTATCTTTAAATGATTAAAATGTTCTTCTAGGTTTTTGCTAAAAATCAAAATGTGATCAAAATAAATAATGACAAATTTATTAATGTTGGGTCTAAATACCCAGTTCATAGTTCGCATAAAAGTGGCAGGAGCATCAGATAATCTGAACGACATAACTAGCCATTCATACAAGTCATCCCGAGTTTTGAATGTCGTCATCTGTTCATCACCTTATCTCATTTGGATCTAGTGGTAACTACTTCTTAAGTCCACCTTAGAGAATATTTTCACACCATCTAAGCAGTCTAAGATGTCATCCATACGAGGTAGTGGATATCTTTACTTTACTATGATTTTGTTGATAGCCTTAGAGTCGATGCACAAACTCCATTTGTTCCCTTTCTTAGGTGATAGTACAACAGGAGTGGCACAAGGACTCATGCTTTCTCTAACGAATCATTTTGATAACAAATCTGAATTTTTTCTTCTCATTTCTTCCTCCTCTTAAGGAGATAACTTGTAGGTAGCTTGATTAGGGAGTCTTGATCCAGGTACCAAATCAATATGGTGTGTAATTCATCTTGAAGGTGGTAACACTACAAGAGTTTATGCTAAAGTGACATACGAATATTTTTTCAGTAGTTCTTGAAGCCCCCATCGCCCTTCAAACATCCTTTCCTCTTCCAAAAACAATCGGTAACAGATTCCCCCTTTAGTTTGCTTCCAAAACTTCTTATAACCCATTATCACAAGTGACAATGTTGTCATTTCATATGCCTCTTCTCCTTTCCATGGCTTTAAAAGATGCTTTTCCCCATCATGTTGAACTTCATAGGTGTTTTCTAGGCCATAATGAATTACTTTACAATTATATTTCCAGGGTATTTCCAATAAAAAATGAAATGCATCTATTGGGACTACATCACATGATACCTTGTCTTCGTAAGGACCTGTTTTAAAACCAACAAAACAAGATTTATCGACAAGCACACTATGGTCCCTTTTAAACTAGGAAATTTTGTAGGGGTAGGACTTAGGAATGCAAGTAAGTTGCAACTTTTTTACCATTTCAGTACTTACCAAATTATGAATAGATCCCCCATCGATGATTACCTCGCATACTTTCTCCTCGAACTTGCATTTAGTGCGGAAAACTCTCTTCCTCCTCCAATTAGCTTTCGGTTTTTCCTTGTTTCATGACATCATATTCCTTTGCAGCACTAAGGTCTCCCCTCTTCTACTTCAACTTCTTGAACTGCAACCTTCTCTTATACAACCAATGCTCTTTTGGGATTTTGGGGACAACCTATTGCTTTGTGTTCTTCACCACATATAAAGCACCTTAAAGGTCTTCGGTAGCCTGAGCCCTGTCCTCTTCATCTACCTCTAAGGCTCCATCTTCCCTTAGTTTTTGTTTTTCCTTCCCAGACATCTTTGGGCCCTTCATTTTGGAAATTTTTTAAGAGCATACCTCAAAGGGTATGCTGATATTTTTTATGCCCACTCTCTTACCCTTACCCCAAGACAATTTCTCTTCATGTTTCAAAGCATATTGATATGCTTCATCCACTAAGCACGACTTGGCTAAAGCTAGTTCATCTCAAAGTTGGCAACACAATCCATTGACATATCTAGCAGTGGATTTTTCATTAACTTCCTAGAGGTTTTCTCTTATCTCTAGCTTCATAAACAACTCAGTGTACTCCTTAATGGACTTCTCCTTCTGTCTCAAGTTCTAAAATCTTTTGAACATGGTCTGCAAGTAGTCTAAAAATAAAAATTTAGCCTTCAACTCCTTTAGCATCTTGGAACATAACCTAATTTTCTCTTTACCTCGGTTCTTCCTGTTATTCTAAAGGTTATACACCATAAGAAAGTCTGTGATTTCATCCTTGTCACGATGAATTTCACCCTCACAAGGTCCTCTTCATCTATGTTCTCCATGTCAAAATACCTCTCTAATTCATGCAACCAATTTATTAATAGTTCAGGGTCTAGGTCACCCTTGAATTCTGAAACCTCTGCCTTCACCTTGGTTCCCTTTTTTTAGATTTATTTTGTCAGTCTTTCCATGTGGTCCATTGCTCCAGCAAGGGTTGGGACATCCTCTAATTTTTGTTCTAATTCATCTGACCAAAATCTAGCATCAATCATTGCTAACCTCCTTAGCAATGCTTATCCCTCATTCTGCCTTAATCCAGCATTTCTCTTGCCCCTCCTTCCTTAGTTCAGACGAAGTCCCCTCAGAGCCATGTTCTAGGTGCTCTGATACCAAAATGATGTAGTCTCCTTAGGCTGTAATAGGATCAAACCTAAAGCTTTCCACTATAATGATAAATGATGCAGACTCCTCAAGCTACTGCAGGATTAGATGCATACTCCTCAAGCTAATACAGGGTCGTGAGAGGTCATGGGCTCAATTATTTACACTCTTAGGGTCAGGATTTGTGATTAAGCTAAAACGAAGTGATCTCTTTGGGTGGATCTACTTGGTACAAATATTTCGTGGATGTAGTAGTCACCGATAATAGGAAGTGATCCCTTTGGTTGGATCTACTCGGTACAATATTATGTGGATGTAGTAGTCATCAATAATGGGAAGTGAACCATTCACGTGGATCTGAATGGTACAAATATTTCGTGGATGTAGTAGTCACCGATCTTCGGGGTCCGTAAACAAACAAAAATGAAAATGAAAAAACAAAACAAAACAAAAACTAACAAAACTTAAATGAATATATTTTAAGATATACTTAAGCTTTTAAGGTTGAGCATATTCTCGATTAATTAAATTTAACTAAAAAAAGGAAGAAAAAAAGAAAGAAAGAAGAGAGAAGAGAAATTTGCAAGTCAGGTCTGACATTTAAACCTTATTACTATAAATGACAAATTAGGCCAAGCATTTAAACTTTGTTATCATGGTTGAGATTATGGTTTAGGTTCCGTGAAGTTTAGTTGCATGCTAGAGTCAAGCACTTTAGTTCAATAATCCCTAAATTTTTAGCTATCATTCTCAAATCATGTGACCTGCATCATAGTAAATTATGTAAATATAATGTGACAAAGTCAAACAAAATCTAAGGGAGGAAAATTTCCATTGGTTCCATTTTTCTCCATGCCAATTGAAATTAGGCTTGAGCCACTCCTGCTCAAGCCATTAAACCTTGTAATAAAAACTCTAGACCTCTGAAATTTCACCATCCTCTCACAAAACATAGTTATATTATATTATGGTTATTGAAATAATTTTTTTATTATAATTTATTTTAATATTTTTAAAATTTATAAATATAAATAGTTATTTAATTCATTAATGATAATTTACAATTTTTTAAAACATAATGGTCTAGGTGGCTATTGGTGGCCACCCGCCAAGTCCACTTGGACACCCACCATTGTTTCTTTCAGCTTTTCAATTTCCTTAATTGTAGCATAGTTTACTATTTTTAGAAGTTTTTTGGGTCCTAAACTTCTGGAGTCGTTTTGAGGCCCTAAATGACATTTTTTTTGGAAAACTGAGAGCAAAATGGGTCCATGGACCGACGTTGCTCTTCCCAAAGTTGTAGTTCTCGAATATATCTTTCTAATAAGATATTGTGCGTGTCAAACGAAGATCGTATGCCAAAGTTACGACCCTGGGAAGTTGATGTACCAATTTACCCAAATGGGGCCCACAGTTTGGCGTTTCATCTTCTAGGGTTAGGATTTTGGATGTTTAGGGTTTTCCATTGTTTCTCAACAATAAATAGGCCTTTGAGCCTCATTGTAAGACAGTTCAAAGGCATGTAAAAACCACATCTCTTCTTAGAGATAAGCTACCATCGCCCTAGCTAGTTTATTTCCATTTTTGTTTGTAAGCATATTTCAGTATTTTACTTTAATGAAATGAAGTATTATTTCCGTTGCATCTCTGTGTTTATGGTTATCTCTATAATTTGTTGCGTTCCTGTTTAAATCTGGATCAGTGGTATCAGAGCGGTCTATTTTTTCTCTCTTTTTCTTTGCATGTCCCCAACGAGGTTGGGATATAAGGAGTCAGGGCTTGAACTGGTCGAACCTTTGTATGACCATCCTCGCAAATCCCGACAGCCTCCCATGGCAGATGAAAAGAAAGATGGGGGGCAGGAGATCCTATCAAAATCTTGCTCGAAGAAGCCCTCGAGCGACAAAGGAATGTGATGATAGACAACTTTGCCCAGATCCTTCAGTGGCTACCCAAGGGCGACGCATTGGCTTCCAACAGCTACTCTAGAAACACCACACTATTTAAGGTACAAGTTAATTTTGAAATCTCCATATTAGAGGGGCAAATAGATGCAGATGTTGTCGATAAATGGTTAAATCTACTAGAGGGTTTTTTTTTCTATTCATGATTTTTCCAGTCGAGAAAAGATTATTTTTTGCTCTTCTCAAAGCAGCCCCCCACATCAAGGACTGGTGGGAAACCTACTGTGAGCAGAAGGATGAAAGTACAGGCTCACTACTTTCAGCCACACCCACTTGGAATTCATTCCGGGATGCCATCAAGGAGCAATAGTACCCTATCGGAAGCTATGAGGATCAATACATAAAGTGGACCACGCTGCGACAGGGAAGCGGCCAAGATGTGCCGGAGTTTACCAATATTTTCCATACCCTTCACACAAAGTTGGGTATCAAGGATTTAGAGTAGCATATGGTACTCAAATACTGTAGCTGCCTGCACAAGTACATCCAGGAAGAAATAGAATTCCTGAACATCTCCTCGCTCGACATGGCATACCGATATGTCGTCAAGGTTGAGCAAAAGTTTAAACAGAAGAAACGAGACTTTGGATCTGTGAATCTGAAGCAAGGTAAAAGTGCCCCCAAACCATAGAACAAAGGACAAAGCCAAGGCATGGCGGCCCAAGACAACCTGCCAAATCTACAAGCAAAGAACAACTCCGCGAAGCCGAAAAAGGACACAGGAAAGTGGTGTGAGTTCCATAAGAGCTCCACTCACAACACAAGTGAGTGTCGGGCCAAGCAGTTACTAGTGGCAAAGCTAAAGGTTTCAGAATCAGATGCATGTTCCGACTCTAAGTCAGAACCCAACAAGGGGAATGACAAAGGGAAGCAGATTATCGATGCAGATCCCAACGCCACCGTTGCCACCACAAAGATCTAGAAGGAGGAACCCGCAGATCCAAAGGAGGAGGAGCATCTCTTCCATTCCCATATGTGGGTAAAGGGCTCCCCGCTACAGTTCATTGTCGACAGCGAGAGCCAAAATAACCTCATTTTGACAGAGGTCATGAAGTAGTTGGGCTTACCGACCATAGCACATCCACAACAGTACACCATCCGGCGGCTTCACCAAGGACGGGATCCTCGCGTGAGCCAGCAATGTCGCCTTTCATACAACATCAAGCCCTTCACGGATGAGGTATTATGTGACATTGCTCCCCTTGAAGTTTGTGATGTATTATTAGGACAGCCATACTTGAGGAAGTGACATGCTGTGTATGAATCAAGGCCCCGTGCTGTTATTATTACTTTGGGAAATAAGTTGTACAGGATACCAAGGTAGCACTGCCTACTGCCATCTCTTTGGTTACTGCAAAACAATGCAGTAAGCTCATTTCCAAAACTAGGAAATTTGTTTTCTTGATGATACTCCCTCAAGGAAAGAAGAAGACGGTGGCCATGACGTCCAGACAGGGCCCGTCCATAAGACAACTACAGATGGACAAGGTCGTGGAGGAGTACGAGGACATATTCACCTCCCCTGCAAGGGTTCCTCTACACTGTCAGGTCAAGCACTCCATCGATATGACCCCAGGTGCGTCGTTGCCCAATGGACCAATCTATCGGCATTCCGTTCTAGAGAACAATGAAATAAAGAGGCAGATTCAAGAGCTGCTGCAGAAAGGTCACATCCGTCTGAGTTCATTGCCCTGTGAGCCCGATTGTGTTGGTACAGAAGAAGGATGGGACTTGGAGACTCTGTATTGACTATCGGGCGTTGAACAAGATCATTGTCCGTAATAGGTACCTGATCCCATGGATTGATGACCTCCTAGACCAACTAAAGGGGGGAAAAATATTTCAGCAAGATCGTTTTGAAGTCAAGATATCACCAGGTGCCAATCAAACCCTTTGATATGTGGAATACTGCCTTCAAAGCCAAGGAGGTCCTTTTCGAATGGTTGGTTATGCCTTTCAGATTGATGAATGCTTCTACAACCTACATGAGGCTAATGGATGACATCTTGCAGCCATTTACCAACTCATTTGTAGTGGTATACTTGGATGATATCCTGATCTTCAGCCAGAGTTGGGAAGAGCACCTCCACCACATCCAACAGGTTCTCCAAACACTGTGGAAACATAAGTTATGTGCCAATTTGGAGAAATGCACTTTTGGCATGACCCAAGTTTAGTATCTAGGATACATTATTGATGAACAAGGGGTGCATGTGGATCCAGCCAAGATCCAAGTCATTCGAGATTGGCCATCTCCAACCACTCTGATAGAGCTCCGCAACTTTCTAGGTCTTGCCAACTTCTACCATAGGTTCGTGTTAGGATTTTCTCATATCACTTGGCCCTTGAGTCAAGTCACCACGGGAGGAGCAAAAGCAAAATTCTTTTGGTTTGAATTTGAACAGAAGGCATTCACAGAGTTGAAATATCGCCTCTGCTCGACACCAGTGCCCGCATTACCAGACTTGCAACAACCATTTGAGGTCGAGACAGATGTCTCTGACTATGCTATTGGGACAGTCCTTACTCAACATGGGCATCCAGTGGCATATCACAGTGAGACACTTTCAGACACAGTCCGAAAGTATCCCACTTATGACAAAGAGATGTATTCCATTGTACAGGCTTGCCGACAATGGAAGCATTACATTTTAGGGAAGGAAACGGTCATCCACACAGACCACCAACCCCTGCAGTTCATACAGACTCAAAGAAAATTATAGAATGATTGCCATCAGAAGTGGTCCACATACCTGCAACAGTTCCATTTGAATATCAAGTATAAGAAGGGTAGCACCAATAATGTTGCAGATTGCCTCAGTCGACAACTGATCATGGCGTTAACCACCGTTCTCAACTCTTGTGGGCAGGATACTTCTGATTGGCCACTTCTCTACAAAAGCGACCCAGAATTCGGCCACACATACTAGACACTCTTAGAGGGTCAGCATGTTCCAGATTTTCACCTCCAGGATGCCCTGTTATGCCACCTAGGCCACCTTTGTGTTCCTTCAAGTGAGCGTGCCAAGATGATTTGGAAAGCACACTACATTTGGGTTGATGGGAATTTCTAGGTCGAGAAAAGGTGGTAGTACTGCAGAAGTATTTTTGTTGGCCAAATCGATAGGATGTCAGGTAGTACATCAGATCATGCACTGCCTGCACCATTTCCAAACCGACCATTAAGAAGCAAGGCCTCTATACCCCGCTTCCTACCCTTAGTCGACCTTGGGAATCCATATCCATGGAATACATGTCAGGACTTCCTTCCACTAAGCATGGAAATGACTGTGTTTTTGTGGTCGTCGACAGGTTCTCGAAGATGGCCATTATGGCGACCTACAAGAAGAATATCACAGTAGAAGCCACTGCTAAACTCTTCTTTGAACGAGTGTGGGTACACTTTGGGATCCCATAGTCTATCATCTCAGATCGGGATAGCAGGTTCCTCAGTACATTTTGGTCAAGTCTCTGGTCGATGCTAGACACCAAACTCACTAAGTCCACAACCTTCCATCCTCAAACTGATGGCTAGACAAAGGTTGTCAACAAGATGATCATACACATTCTGCACATGTACAACTCAAAGAATCCATGCACATGGGACGAGAGCCTCCCCTATGTTCAGCACAGCTGCAACTGGGTTCTCCACAGCTCGACTAGCCACAGCCCTTTCCAAGTGGGCTTGGGATTCCAACCACTATGTCCCATTGATGTGGCCATGCCATTTACAACTACTCACACAGATTTGGCTCATGTCTAGTCCAAAAGAGATAAGGCAAACAACTTCATTTAGCACATCCAACATATTCACCAACAGGTCCATGACATTCTGGAGAAATAAAATGCCAAGTACAAGTAGCAACATGATCAACATCGGGTGCCACACAAGTTTTAGGTGGGCGACAAAGTCTGGTTGCATTTGCAAAAGGAATGCCTTATTGGAGCCTATCGAAAACTCAGACCACTTTGATATGGTCCTTACACCATTACCATGGTTGTGGGAGATAATGCATTTGAGCTCAACATTCCCCCATTCCTTGACCTACACCCAGTGTTGAATGTGGACCGCCTTCAGCCATACTTTCCACCATTACTAGACACATCCGACATTGCAGAACAACTAACACCCACAGAGTTAAATCCAGATTGCATGGAACAAGATGCAACTGATCAGATCATGGAAAGACAGATCAAGCACACTTGCCAACAGAATATCCAACTGTATCGAGTTGTCAAAGTAGGCCAACTCCTTCACTAAGGCAAGTGGCTCACCAGGGACCAAGTTCAGCAGAAGTTTCCTCATCTCATGGAGGAACTCAACACAATGGGGACCATTGCTTCCTAAGGGGGGAGGAATGATCCAGGTGGATATTGGTGGCCACTCACCAAGTCCACTTGGACATCCACCATTGTTTCTTTTAGCTTTTGAGTTTCCTTAATTGTAGCACAATTTACTATTTTTAGCAGTTTTTCAGGTCCTGAACTTCTGGAGCCGTTTTGAGGCCCTAAACGACATTTTTTGGGAAACCTGGGAGCAACATGTGGTCCATGGACTGATGTTTCTCTTCCCAAAGTTGTAGTTCTTGGATAGATCTTTCTAACAAGATATTGTGCGCGTCAAATGGAGATCATATGCCAAAGTTATGACCTTGGGAAGTTGATGTACCAATTTACCCAAACGGGGCCCACAGTTTGGCGTTTCATCTTCTAGGGTTAGGTTTTTGGATGTTTAGGCTTTTCCATTGTCTCTCAACAATAAATAGGCCTTCTAGCCTCATTATAAGACAGTTCAGAGGCATGTAGCCGCCACATCTCTTCTCAGAGATAAGCTACCATCACCCTCGCTGGTTTATTTCCATTTTTGTTTGTAAGCATATTTCAGTATTTTACACTAATGAGATGAAGTATTATTTCCGCTGCATCTGTGTGCTTATGGTTATCTCTATAATTTGTTGTGTTCCTGTTTAAATCCAAATCACATAATTATATTATAAAATTGTAATTATAATGAATTAAAATTGTTTATTTATAAAATTTAAATCATAAAATAAATTACAATAAAAAAATTTATTCAACCAGCGTATTTAAGAAAAAAATGATATATATCATATTCACAAATTCTAAATTATAAAACAAATTACAATGTATATATTATATTCACAAATTCCAAATTATAATTCAACCATCATATTTAATAAGGAAAAAAATGGTATATATCATATTCACAAATTCTAAAATATAAAACAAATTACAATGTATAAATTATATTTACAAATTCCTATGATGGGAAAAGGACGACGGCTTAGAGGAGCTAGGGTTCAGAAATGGAAGCAACAGAGGTAAACAGATAACCATGGAAGCACAGGGAGGAGGGAGCTCCATTGCCTCCTACAGTAAGGTGGTTTCAAGCAGAGGCAGAGCAGGGAATAAGAGCAAGCCTCCACACTCCTTGGAGGACAAGGCAAAAATTCCTGAAACCCAGAAGGAGGAAGGCTACAAAACCCATGTAGAGGATGGGACCCACGAGGAAGACCTGTCAGAGGGGAAAGCAGAAGACAAAGGTCAAAGATCATAGAATAGAACTAAGATGGGGCCCTGTAAGCTAAATTCCATCAATAAACCGTGGGTAATATTGAATGATCCAACACTGCAAGAGCACAGTGATCACATGACAAACTATGCTATAATATGCAATTTTATGGGAATTTGGCTAGCGGAGAAAGAGTTGTACACTTGGATAAAATACATCTGGAAACTAAAAGGGGAGTTAAATATACATCTAGGATCCAAAGGTTTTTTTTACAATGGTGTTTGCAAACTTGGAGGACAGAGATAGGATTTTTGAAGGAGGACCATACTTCTATGCGGCTGTTGGTCTCTAGATGCGTCTATGGACGATGAATTTTGTGCTAAAGTGAGAAACTTCACATCGGTTCCGGTATGGATTAGACTCTACTCCTTACCTTTGGATTATTGGATGCCAGAATATTTAAAAGCTACAGGCAACAAATTAGGTCATTTTTTAAAGATTTCAGAGGCAATGCTACGAGGAAAGTATACCTCCTATGCACACATATGTGTTGAGATGGACTTATCAGGAGCTCTTCCGGATGAGGTCATTCTAGAAGTCTATGATGATGAATGGTTTCAGGCAGTTGACTATGAGTACATTCCTTTCCGATGTCGCAAATGTCACGAGCATGGCCACCTATTCAAAGATTTCCCTCTTAATAAGGTGGAATACCAAAACAACAACAAAGGGCAATACCCAACAGGTTTTATTAAAGTGAGAGGAAAAGGGAAAGGAGGGGGAAGAAAGATACAAAAGAACCCTAATGACGACAGAACAAGAAGTCACAATAGTTTTGATATCTTAGAAGAAAGAGAACAAGATGAAGGAACTCCAAAGAAAATGGAAAATAAGGCAGCAAGGGGGAAAGGAAAAGAGACAAGCATGGAGTTCACACAGGAACAGAACGAACACACAATAGACCCATTGAGTAACATGGAAGTAGAAAAAGACCATGATATGACTCAAAGTGAAAGCGGCACAGAGGACCAAGACTTACAGGAGATCCTGGACAGGGTGAACCTGGAGCTAGAAAAGTTTCTAGAGCAAGAAGGCAACCAGGGAATAAACTCCATACCCCAGGAGGAAGTTGAAAAAATACAAAAGATATTCCTTAACAAGTCATAAAAAAAAGATTTAGGAGTCAAAAGAGGACACGAGAACCAGGATAACAAAGGGGTTTCCTCAATGGGGTTAATAATAGGAAAATTGGCTAAAAACCCAGGAAGGAGAAGAGGAAGAAAGAGACATAAAGAATTGTTGCTTGAATGTGGCAAACTCATGATTGACTCAGGAAGGATGAAAGACATGTCCAGTTACTCCTTCACTACCCCACCTCAATGAAGATCACAACCTAGAACATTAGAGGATTAGGGAATAGGAGAAAATAGAGAAATCTAAGCAACATAATCAGAGAGAAAAAACCAGACATAGTGTTCATTCAGGAAACAAAATTCTCAGTTAAGAAGGTCAGAGAAAAACATAGCAAATGGTTAAATAGATATGAATATCTTGAGGTCAAGGAAAATAACTCTGTTGGTGACATTCTTACTCTTTGAGATCCTCAGAAATTTGGATTGCAGGATGTAGAGGCGTCCAGAAACTACCTTTCTTTGATTATCCAACCTGTGGGGGTCAAGCAGTGTTACATGATCACCAATGTCTATGGCGCTCAACCACTGGAAGATAAACTTCAGCTTCTCACTTCTCTGGAAGAAATGAAAAAGAGATAACCTACGTTACCCCGGATTCTAGGGGGAGATTTTAACATGATAAAATATCTTAGAGAAAAAAAGGGGGAACTAGAACACTTGGAAGGGATTTAGTTGCCTTCCAGAACTTCCTCACCAATATGAAACTGGTGGATATGGACATTGGCAATGGGATTTTCACTTGGAATAACAAAAGAGGGGGATCTACCCAAGTAGCCTCAAAATTAGACAGATTTATCATCTCAGAGGAAATTCTACTCACTGGGAGGAGCCTGACAACGTTCATCCTACCTTTTGGTGGTTCTGACCACTGGCCCATCCAATTGGAGACTTCTCTAATCGGTAAACCGAGGAACAACCCCTTCAAGTTTGAGAATCTATGGCTCACGCACTCAAATTCATAAATATAGAGAAATGGTGGAAAGAAGAGCTTCACCTACAAGGTACAAAGATGTTCCTTCTACATCATAGGCTCAAACACATTAAAGGTAGACTCAAAGAGTGGAATAAGAATGAATTTGGAAACATATTCAAAGCTAAAAGAGAAGTGGAAGGGAAACTAAAGGAAATAAACTAAATTCTCATCACAGAAGGCTACTCAGAGGAAAGGAAAAAGCTTGCAGACTCACTTCAGCAAGAATGGGAGAACAAATGTCTACAAGAGGAAATATTCTGGAGACAGAAATATAGAGTCAAATGGATTAAGGAAGGGGAGAGAAACACCAAATTCTTTCACAAATCCACCATTGCACACAGAAACAACAATAGAGTTGTGAAACTCACAGATCATCATGGAACAAAAAAAAACACTCATGAGGAGATGGAAGAGGTTCTGGTCCAGAATTTTCAGGAAATTGCTGAGGAAACCACAACAGATATATCACAGTTTATGAGAAGATTTACTCAGTATATTCCTAAACTGGTATCCAGGGAAGACAATCACAATCTCAACAGACCAGTAACAGGGAAGGAACTTGAGGAAGTCATCAGAGAGATGCATAATGGGAAAGCTCCAGGCCCATATGGCTTCAATGTGGACATTTTCAAAACATGCTGGAGGATTGTAAAGCATGATATACTAGAGGTAGTGGAAGACTCGCGAAGATCGAAATTTTCCTTGAAGGCACTCAATGAATCTTTCATATCCCTAGTCCCCAAACAAGAAAGGGCCACCTCTCCAGACAGATTTAGACCTATAGCATTATGCAATGTGGTGTACAAAATTATATCCAAAGTAATTGCCAACTGACTCAAACCCCTCCTCCCAACCCTAGTGTCAGAGGAGAAAACAGGTTATGTGGAAGGGAGACAAATTCTCGATAACATAATTCAAACCCATGAAGTGGTTCATTCACTCAACACCAATAAGCAGGCAGGGATGATAATTTAGCTAGACATAGCGAAAGCTTATGATAAAATTAGCTGGACTTACATAAGAGAGGTGTTAAAAGCCTATGGCTTTCACTACAATTGGATTAGGTGGGTCATGGCTCTTGTAACCACTGCCAACTATTCAATTCTTCTCAATGGCTCTCCTTCCAAAACCTTCAAGCCTACGAGGGGACTCAGGCAAGGTGATCCTCTTTCCCTTTCCTTTTTATTTTAGTGATGGAAGGGTTAGGTAGAGAAATCAAAGCTGCCAAGGAGGATGGAAGCATTCAAGGACTGAGACCCACTCGAGATGGAGACACAGTGACACATCAACAATTTCTGGATGATACTATGCTTCAAGGCATACCTACAGTCAAAGAAGCCAAAGCATTCAAGCAAATTTTGCATGAGTTTGCAATGGATGCAGGCACTGAGGTAAGTCTTACTAAATCAAAGATCTTCTTTTTCAATACTGATATTTCGATTCAGAGAAACCTATTCAGGATTTTAGGCTTTCAAAGAGATTCATTGCCCTCGAAGTATCTGGGAGTTCCCCTCTCCGACAAACCATTGCACAAACGCATCTGGGAGCCTGTTTTGAATAAATTGAAAGACAAAATCAGTAAGTGGACAAACAGAGCCCTCAATTTAGCAGGGAGGCTGATTGTCACCAAGGCAATCCTCCAAACCATCCCTATTTATATGCTATCTGCCATTTTGGCACCAACTGGAGTCATTAATCAAATTAGAAACATTCAAAGAGATTTTCTCTAGGGAAAAGGGGAAGAGAAGAAGAAATGGGCTCTAGTGGCTTGGGAAAGGATATACAAACCTAAATCCCATGGTGGTTTGGGTTTACATGACCCAAAAATTCTAAACAGAGTTCTGGGTGCTAAAGTTTGGTGGAGATGGCTGAAGGAGATACGAGCTCCCTGGCTAAACTATGGAAACAAAATTATGCAATGAATTGGCAGGAAATGAACCTTATAAGAATGACAGGACAAGTGAAAGGTTCACAAGTATGGAATAGGGCCTGGGAGAACAAAGCTTTAGTTCAAAAACATAGTGTCTAGGAGATCAGAAGTGGAAAATGGGCCAGATTCTGGGAGGACAATTGGCAGCAGGAAGGCAATCTCAGCAGTGAGGAATTAGCAAGTATCCAGGCAGATACCATAAACAAAGGATTAATTAGGGTGAGTGTTATGAAACCAGCTCACAAAAAGATAGAAAAGATAGATCAACGCCTTAGAAATAAGCCTCTTCGAGGGGGAAACCTCCTTTACATTACACAAATGAACAATTCTTGGATGATACAAATGAAAAAACCTTCTTTCTATATATAGGAGTCTAAGGGGTCATCATATAATCAGAGCCGACATAACAATAATAATGTAAGGGCACAATAACAATAGTTGACTTCTATAGGGCACAATAGTAACAACATAGGGACTACATGGGTACAACAATATAATAAGGGGGTTGTACTAATAACAATAAGGGGTTACACTAGTAGTATAGGGGCCTAACAGTGAGTGACTATTGGGATCAGCCAAGGAATAATGGCAAATGGAGAATATGGAAACTTCCAGTTTACAATGAGATGAACATGCTGAAAACTCAAGCTAAAGCCCTTGAAGATATTCTAGACAAAAGGCAGATTCTAACCTCAACTTCAGATGATCAATTAAGATGGGGAAGTAGTAAGGCAGGTATCTTCAACCTCAAAGAAGCCAAAAGAATAGTTATAGGGCTGAACTTCCCAAGCACTGACAAGACCTGGAAAAACCTTTGGACTAACCCTCATTGGATGAAGATCAAACTGTTCAAGTGGTTGGTTCAACAAGGCAAGATTCTCACTTCGGAAAATCTAAGAAAGAGAGGCTTCGTTGGCCCCTCCAGATGTCACCTGTGTGGATAACATGAAGAAACCTCAAATCATCTCCTTAATCTATGCTCCTTCACTGCCACATTATGGAACTGGGCTAGAAATGTCTTTGAGCAGTCAGACAGGCAGGAAAATGATATCATTGCTATGCTAAAGAATTGGAGACAATATTTCTCAGAGAACGAGACAATAAACGCAGCCTGGGATTTGACTCTAGGGTTCATAATCTGGAATGTATGGAAGGAGCGCAACAACAGGATTTTCAAAGACAAAATAGGCCCAGTGAGCAAGATCATCAAGCTAATCCTTAAGCAACTCAAGGAAACGGTCAACACCCTTGGGAATTTCTCTGCAGGTAAACCCATAGGTCACAGAGAGGCAAGCATCATGGAAAAGTTGGAGCTTCAAGCTCATCTCCTCAAAGCCCTTTGCAGATCAACAAGCATACCTCAGAAGGAGAGGCTTTCTGGCACCCCCCTTCTCGAGGTTTCTTTAAATTTAACATAGATGGAGCCTCTAAAGGAAATCCTGGAGATGTTGGGTATGGAGGAGTCATGAGAGACGAGAAGGGCAACATACATGCAATTTTCTACAGTTATCTTGGGAAAGCTACCAACAATATGGTTGAACTCATGGCAATGGAACTATGCTTGGAAATACTGATCAAGTACAACATGCATAATGTCATCATTGAGGCTGACTACATTAATTCGGTCAAGTGGATAAGTGCAGGATCTACTCTAGAGAAAATTTCAGGTCACTGGCGGCTTCTGCAAGTCTATCACAAAATTCAATCACACCTAAGAATTCTAAGAACTCTTAGATTTGTGCATGTTCGCACGGAAGCCAACAAAGTAGCGGACTAGTTGGCCAATGAGGGGGTTAGAAGCAAACAAACTGACATGTGTTACAGGTGGGAGGAGGTAACAGATAATAGGCTGCGAGATGAATGCTCATCTCGGGCTCTCATGGACAGACAACAATATCATAACAGACCAAGAGACAATGTTTTACCTTTCATCAATGAGGAATAAAAACACAGTAGAAAGTTTTAAAAAGGAGGAGCACTTTAGGACCTCTCAGAAATTCAACAAATTCTACATTAGGCCGGGAGCTACAGGGAGGAAAAGCTTGGAGGAAAAGTGCCACCAAGAAAAATGACAACAGGAAACAAGAGGCTACCGAGAAGATTCCAAGTAGGAGGCGACCCTTCCGGGCGCATCTTCCTCGAGCAGTGTATCGGGGGCAAGGGGAAAAGAAAACCAGAGTCCAGAACTACTTGGGATAAACCACCCTCATCGGGCGCCCTATAACTCGAAAGCGGTTTTCCTAAAAGTCATGCAGTGCCACTCAATGACCAACGCGTGCCGGGGGAAGGAGAGAGCTTACTGCCCTCATCACACGGTATTCCTCGGGCTTATGTGCTACACAACTTTGATTTTGGCCGTCGGATCAGAAGGGGGCAGATCTATGGCCACAATTTGTCGTGCAGGTTTGTGGGCCGGGATGGTCAAAACCGCTTGCTGTTTACCTCTCTTATTGGGCACCCTTGAACCCATAAGCGGCTTTTCAAAAAAGCTAGCTATGCCACTCAGCGAGCAACATGTGGCGAGGAAGGGTGAGAGAATACCGTCCTCATTGCGCGATATTCCTTGGGCATTTAGGCTGTGGGATATGGATAGTAGACGTCGGATCAAAAGGGGAAGATCGACGACTATAGTAGATCGAGCAGTTTAGTGGGTTTTCTGCGGGCTACTACTCCGCGTGTTATAAAGTTAGACCGTCGAATTAAAAGGAGACAAATCAATGGCTGTGGACAAGCATTCGAACTCGGGGGTCCACGCCTTTGCTTATGGGTCCATGGCAGTTTAGACTTTGGTTTTTGTTTGCATAAGTGCGGCTTTTTGTTGCGGGCACTTTGGGTGTTTTCTTTAGGGATTTACCCCTCTTCCCTTTGTAGGGTTTAGCGCTTTTGAGCGCTTGTTGTAAACTTTGTACATTATTTGCTTTCCTAAGTCAATAGAAGGTTCGTCTCTTGATTCAGCAAAAAAAATATTTACAAACTCCAAATTATAATTCAACTATCATATTTAATAATTAAAAAAATGATATATATCATATTTACAAATTCTAAATTATAAAACAAATCATTTGACTATTTTTTTTTTTAATTTGCTAAGAACTTTTTATTCAACAACAATACTAAATATAGGAAAAAATTACACACTAATTTAACTAAATGTTATGCTTTTCACTAAAATCTATATATTTTTATTATTTAAAAAAAATAACTTCTTCCTTTTATAAAATTCTATTATAAAAATTATTGATGATGATGGTGGTGGTTAAGGTCCACTGAGCTAAAGAAACGAATTATTTAGTTTGATTTAAGATTTTATTCCTATGCTCAAAAAGCTTGGAGAGAAGCCTCCCAAGCTCACTGTAATTTTGAGAATGTAAAAGGCTAGGAAGGTCAGTATTGCAACAAAGATTTTGAAACTAAGATCTAATGTGGTTGTACACGGGGCACTCTAAGAGGAAGTGATTTTCATCCTTGATGTTTGTATTCTCACAGAGATGGCAGAACCTTTCCATCCATGGTGTTTTAGGAACTGCCCAATGACGTGTTTCACTATGGAGCTCATGAGAGTTTGTTCTAATCTTGGCTATATTAATTTTCTTCTTCTTTGAGCTAGTTAAAACAAAGAGATACTTTTGATCTTCTAGGGTGGGGTTGATGACCTCATAATATCTTAATTTTCTTTTAGCTGCTAAATCTTTCTCACACCACATTTTTTCTTTCAACTTAGAAGTAACAATATTTTTAATGTTATTAATGTTTGCAATGCAACATTCTCATCGATCTCCCAATGGCTTAACCTAGCAGTTAGCAGCCAGAGATGGTTGTTCTCAGTGTTGGTTTGATTTTCTGAATTTGATAAGTTTTTCCACCTTCGTAAAAAAAAAGATATTGTCATTAAACATAATGAATCAAAATTATCTTCTCTTATATATACATTTTTAATCCAAATTATCTTCTCTAATATATACATTTTGTTTTTTATTATTTGGTGTTATCTTATTATATACGGAATGAAAAATATTTTATTTAAAATAAATTATTAAATAAAATTATTTAAAAAAAATATTACAGTATCTCAGTTTATGTAATTAACTTGCTACATATTTGGCTTTTGCTGATAATAATAGCAGACCATGATATAATGCTTTTTCAAGACACTAGTGCGGACATACTCTATTAGGATTATTATATTTAACTAAATCAAATTTTTATTTTTATTTTAACTTAATCTATATCATAAACATATTATATTTAATTAAATCAAATTTTTATTTTTATTTTAATTCAATTTGGATTGGGAAAATAAAATTATATGATATTGTCATTAAACATAATCAATCAAAATTATCTTTTCGTATATATACATTTTATTTTTTATTATTGGTTGCTGTCTTATTATATATGGAATGAAAAATATTTTATTCAAAATAAATGGTTGAATTTAAGTTTCTGTGATCACATATTAAGGTTTTGAGAATATTTTTTTGGGGAAATCACATGATAATATTTTTGTCGAGACGGTGTGGTTCATCATGAAGAGAAGCTGAAAAATCAAATCATAGCTGCATGTTAAATAGGGAAAGCAGATCTTCCAACGACTATATTTGACTAGAAAACAGCTACATTGGACTGGGTAATTTAACTGAAAAACAGCTAAAAGCGAAATTTCACTGACCAACTTGACTGCACCGAAAATAAATATAATATATATATATATATATATATATATATTATATATTTTATTTTATTTATTATCAAAATTTGAATAAAAGTAAAATTTGTATTTAGTAACGAAGAGTATGATTCATTTAGTTGTTAATAGATCTATTTCTGTAATTATAATTATAAATAAAGGGTGAGCTTCATCCCCTCCCTTCCTCAGGGGCCATGTGGAGCATGATTCCACAAAGTGGAGACGAGAGACCAGCCAAACTCAGCCATCCATAGAACATAGAATTAACAATAAACATTTTGTCTGATAAGGAGAGGCGATGACTCTATGAATGCTGCAAGAATTGGAGCGTTACTTCCCCTGCCAAGAGCTTCCCTTCCTGCCTGTGAAACCAACGAGTTTTCCTATTGCAGCAAGTTCAAGCAAATCGAATTCCAAATACCCTAGAGCCTTTCCCCCACTCCGATTTAATTTCCCTATTGTTCCTCGCATGCTTGAGTCTCCCTGGGTGTGGCCGCGTACCACCCTTGCTGTATTATGATTAATTGCATGGCAGTGGTGTGAATCCCACCGCGCTTCTCCTCCCTTCACTCACATTGAATTTTTTTTCCACATTTTTAAATGGTGTATTGAATTATATTAAAAATTAAATTTTAATTAATTGTAATATTTTTTATTAAAAATTAGAAATTTAAATTATTATTATTATTATTTTTATGGGAAAAAACGTAATTTTTTATTTAAGTGAAAAAATTACATAAGCATATGTTGTAAGAGGCAATGCCTGATAAATAAGGTTTTAGAATAGATCCAATATTGATGTCCGACAATTGATGCCTTGTCGCATAAATAAGGTTCTAGAATAGATCTAATATTGATGCCTTGTGTCCACACAAGGAGGCATCATTTTTTGATGTATTCAGCGCACTGTATTATCAACAAAATCATTGTAGTCATGTAACGTGTCCGTATAGGTCTTGTTGTAAATGAAACGTATGAATATTTACAAATGGAGATTTAAAAGCAAAAATATAAACATAAACCAAGCTCCCTGTGAGCTTACTAAATATCTATGTCCATGAAAGGCTGAATATTTACAAATGGAGATTTAAAAGCAAAAATATAAACATAAACCAAGTTCCCTGTGAGCTTACTAAATATCTATGTCCATGAAAGGTCGATGGTAGTACTGATAAAACCCCCCTCTCTATGTTCCTGTATCATCCAAGTGTTGAATGGCCTGTGCGCAGCTTCTTTGGATAATCTGTCAGCATCTACATTTCGTTCCCTATAAATGTGATGGCATGTAAATGTGTCAAAAGATGTAATAAGTCGATGAGCCTCATTTAGAATATGTCTCAAAGTATATGTAGAACATCTAGTTCTTTTGTTTAACCAATCACAAACAACTGTTGAGTCCCCAAAGAGTTGGAGATCTCGACATTGGTTTTCCAGGGCATAATGTATAAGGAATTTTGCAGAGGATAGTTCTGCAAAATCATTCGTACCCCAACCTAATCCCATTTGTATATGGTAGTAATGGGAAGCAGTGAGATGTAGAATGACCCCTCCACCACATCCTTCCTCCTGTGCAGAACCGTCAAAGAAAGCCCAAGGCTTTGTATGATTTATGGATTCGGGTACAATGGTTCAGGGTCGTGTTGTCTCCTCGTCATCAGGGATGATGGAGTAATTAGACAATATACGAGATGTAATGGAAGGCCAGTGCGGAGAGATATTCAAGAAAAATGAGTTTGTTGCGGGCAATCCATAGTCCACAGCAAATGAGTAAAGGGAGATTCTTAAGCTTTTTTGGGGCAACAACTGACCACCAAGATGTGTAGGCCTCCTTTACAGTCGTACCTTGCCACCTCGTCGGGGATGGAATCACGGCTAAGATCGATTGCCAAAGGTCTTGAGCAGCCTGGCATTCAATAAATAGGTGTGAGGTATATTCATTGTTACATTTGCAAAGGTGGCACCAAAAAGGATCGTGCTAGGCTCGCTTGAGAAGGTTGTCCCCAGTGGGGATTTTGTTTTTTAGAATGGTCCACATGAGAAATCTGTTCCTGGGGGGGGCCTTAAGCTTCCACAAATGCTTCCACCATGACTTTATGGCTTGTGGACGGCATTCTTCGGCTAACACAAGGTATCCATCCTTTGGGGTATATTTACCAGCTTTTGAGAGCATCCATATAACCTCATCTTCCCCTTCGCCAATCCGAATGTGAACCTCAGTGAGGGCCCCAATGAATGCATTCCACTATTGTGTCCATTGTTGTGGGATGTTAATTCTCTGGGCCGATTTCCAAGCTTGCTGAAATAGAGTGGTGTGTTCAGGGTCCGCTATGTGGCCGATATGGGTAATATTGATATCTCTAAGAAAGGATCTGAGTTCATCTGGCAACCTGTGGGCATTCCCGCATCCAATCCATGGATCCATTCCAATCCTCACAGTCATTCCAGACTATATTTTCCATGTGATGCCAGCTCTGATGATGTCCAGAGATTTTATTATAGCCTTCCATATAATTGATACCCCTGAGTGGAGTCTTTGTGGTTGGCTTAGCCAGTCCATCAAGTTTAAAAGGGAAATGTATTTTGATACGACCACCCTTGTCCATAGACAGTTTGATGTAACAAGCTGCCACCCGAGTTTCGTTGCCAAAGTAGTGGAGAAATCCTCTAATTTCTTGATGCCCCATCCTCCCCATTTCTTGGGCAAATTTAGGGCCTCCCACTTGACCCATGCAAATATTCTACCTGACTGTTGTCCCTTCCAAAGGAATCTGCAGCATAAGGCCTGGATTTTGGAGAGTATACCCCTAGAAATCCATGCTAGAGACATCCAATAGACTGGGGTGGCCTCCAAGACAACTTTCATGAGTATGAGTCTGCCCGCCCTGGAAAGGTATTTGTAGTACCAAATATTTAGTCTTTTCTCCATCATGGAAATAAGCCATGTCCAATCTACTATTTTATACCATAGTGGCTTCAGCTTGTAGCCCAAATATCTGAGCCCTTCTTTCAATCTAAGGAGAGTGTAATGAAATATTTGCAGCACATAATGAATTTCATATGGGGAACATCCAGCCTCTGTGAGGGTCGACTTGTTGTTGTTTACAACCATACCAGTGGCTGTTTGGAATAGTGCAAATGTGTTCTTCATGATTGTCACATCCCCTATGCTTCCATTAAGAAATAACAAGACATCATCCACAAAAAGCAGATGAGTCAATATGCACCCTTCCGTGATCTTTATCCTCTGCAGTCTGCCCCTTCTGAACTCTTCTTTGAAAAGCCTGCTCAGTCCTTCCATTATCAGGAGAAAAAGTAGTGGACATAGGGGCAGCCCTATCGAAGGCCTCTTTCAGAATGAAAGAAAGGTGAAGCCTCTCCATTGATTAGAACATTGAATGGTATGTTAGTGATGCAGCTCATGATCCATTTAATGAAATCAAATGGAAACCCTAGGTGGGTTAGAAGCATTCTAATATACAACCAGTTTGCTCTGTCAAAGGCTTTAGAGAGGTCAACATTTAGTATCATACCTTTGATTTTCTTGGAGTGCAGAGAGTGCAAGACCTCCTGGGTAGTTCCCACTGCCTCATGAATTTGTCGATCTTGTAGAAAGGCGAATTGTTCCTGTGATATATGGGTGGATAGAATGGGCCGCATTCGATTGGCTATGATCTTATAGATACAATTGCATAAGGATATAGGTCTATAATCGTCAAAGGTGGATAGTTTGTCGGATTTAGGAATGAGGGCGATAAAAGTAGAGGTGAAGGATTCATGTATCTTGCCATTTATTTTGGAGTCTTCAATTACCTTGAGGAGGTCTGCCTCTAGGGTTTGAAGAAGGCTAGATAAAACTCGATCGATCATCTATCCGACCCTGGACTCTTGTCCTTCTTAGTCAGTTCCCTGCCCTCCTCCTAATCCACAAATCGAGGGAATAATTGGACTACTTGTATGAATTCAGCCAGATTTACGTTTGGGGCGGGGGGGCTGTAGATCTATTTGAAATTCGAGGACGCCAAAGATGCCTGCTGGGGGAAGGTGTTTATAGGGAGACCTTGCTTATTCGAGAGCTACCAAATGGTATTAATAGCTTTCCGACTGTTTGCATACTTATGATAGAATTTTGTATTGTCATCTCCCTCATGCAACTAGATTGCCCTACTTCACAACCTCCATGCTTCTTCGCGGTCCTTAAGAATTTTTCCCCTGGTGGCATATAGTTCGGTGAGTTTGTCCTGATGTTCATTCGATTTGTAGACCCCAGCCGAGCTATTTTCAAACTCAATAATTTCCTTTTCTGCATTCATTAGGGTTTGGTCATCCTTTATTCTCTCGTTATGAGCCCAAATTTTGGAGAGCCTCTTCATCACGATAAGGTTGTGTGCAAAGCCTCTACTATGTTCCCACCAACAGCTGGGGGATGTGACTTCCAAAAGTTCGTGATCATACGCACATAGGTGGGATCCTTTAACCAAGAGGAGCTGAACTTGAAAGGACCCTTGGGTTTCCAAGGCCCCCCACTAATCTCCATGTAAATAGGCAGATGATCAAAGATTCCTCCCGATCCCACCCACTGTCTATGGAGTAGACCCAGGGTCAAAATTCCTTCCTTGATAAGGAAATGGTTAAGTCTTCGAGCAAGACAGTCCTCCCCAACTCTATTGTTCCTCCAGGTAGGCAACAATTTGGCTGAGGGGATGTCGATTAGGTTATGGGAATCCAATAAGTTCTCAAAGTAGGTAGATAAGGGATCCAGTTAATAAAATTATTAAATAAAAAATAAATTTATTTTTTGTATTTATTATAATGATGTGGAACTGAAATTCATTTGTTTTTAATCACTAAATAAAAATATAAATTTATATTAATCAATCAAAAACTTTTGCAAATATCAATTAAGGTCATAGTCTAGTTAGATTTAAATTTGACATGTGTAACCTCATTTTTTGATATACAAAGAGATCTTTAAGTGATGAGTTTACTGCTTAGTTTACAAAGGTATATACTTTGCCCTTTTCGGTTTGAGTAGGTAACTTTGATGGAGGCAAGACATATATGTAACATAAAGAATAAATTGTTATCTAGCAAATCCTAATACCAAATGCAAATTTTGAAAGTAACACTTAATGCTAAATAAACCATTCTACTTGTTTCATCCCTATTAACATTACCTTATATAATGAATGCTAAGTAAACTACTCAATATCATAAGAGATTAGTTATTGAAGTGTTATCACTCAAACTTTACCTTGGTTGTGGGGAGAATAATTGAGGAAACCTTCAAACTGCTTTAGGATTGAAAGTTGGCCCTTCAATCTAGAGAGGGATCTCTCTATGAATTTTCTACTCAAGGTAATTACGGTAGCAAGTCACTAATACGCTCATTGGCTACATTTAAATTCTAATGGTGATGAATTTGGTTTGGAAAGAAAATAAAAAGGACCATTGGGCATGGACTCTCTAAAAAAAAAAAAAAAAATCTCAAGTCACATGAATAGATCTAAACAAAGGCGAGATAGATCATGCTTTCTTAGACAAATTATCATCAAGGTATGGTAGAAGACTATAGAAAATAAACATAAAAAAACATAGTACTCTTATTTCTGCAATGATATTTAGGCTAAAAAAAAACAAGTATTTGAATAACATGAATATGAGAAATTCCACATGAATTCTAATTCATCCAACTCTATTCAAATACTGAAGATTAATGGCCGAATGCGTAACTAAGTAGAAGATAAACATGGTAGAAAAAAAAAATAAAGTCATTCACACATGAATCTCTGAAACTGCACATATAAGATTGCTTATAGCAAGGATCACAAATATAAATGACCAAAGTAAAATATTGTCTACTAGAAGATAAGTTTTTAGTTAGAGAAAAATATATGGAGTTCATAAGCGCATAAGTGCTAGGGTTTCACAATTTGGGATTGCAAGAGTAGGATCAGTGGACAAGATCAATCCTTGGGCAAGTGAGCATGGAGACTATGGAGCTACGACACCTGGCATCTGGAGGGCTCACAACTCTGGAAGGGTGTATCCTGCCTCGTCTTCTTTGTGAGGGAATCCTAGAATCTGGATTGCAAGGTACCCGACTCATTCAGAGGAAGGAGAATAGGGCTCTGCAACATCCTCCATCCTCGGGGCTATCAAAGCACACGAGCATGGGGCTAGTTTTATAATACCCTTGTAGATGGGTTTGGAGATCTTGAGGAAAGCATCGGCAGCGAGAATATCAGCGGAATTGGACTATATAACGCTCCGGTATAGCTCCCCAAGACCCCTTTGTTGTCACAACAACTTTACTCTCATTGCTGCGAGCTCAAACGAAAAAAGCACAAAACACCCAGATATGCAGAACTACATGCATATCAACAATGATATGGAGGCAGGGTGTATGCATCAAATAAACCTGCATGTTGTCACAAAGCAGGAGGAAAAAAACCAAAGCATGGTCCATCGGGCATAGATCTAATAGGCACAGAAGACAATAAGGAAAAAATCCCTTTGTTCAAGGTGTTACACACCAATATTCACTCTCAAAAGATAGCTCTGGAGCATGCGCAAAGATTGGAAAACGATGGGGTGGCTCCTATTACGAACACCTCCAACAATCCCTCCTATCAAACGACATTGCAAACTGGGCCACCTGTAGCAAATAGGATTTTCGTCAAATAGATGGACATTGACCCCTGCATTTGGTAAATTCATTTTGTTTTCAAATATTTTTAAAAACCCCTGTGGGAATGTCCTTATTAATTTGGGTGTCTGCATTAGATAGAGTGATGCATTTGAAGCATGTCATCTTGCAAAACACTAGTTACCCTACGCATATGCAACATTTGATCCATGGGGGCATATCATTGCAAGATACCTGGACCTTGATGGATTACAATATCCTATCAACATCCTCCATTACACTCAATCTGAGACTGAGAGGTGGTGTTGCAACCTCTAGTAAAATAAAAAGTGTTGGAGGAGGGATTGGGAGCAGTACATCAAAAAGCATAGAATGAAAACAAAAGCAAACAAATGGAGATCTCGCCTTCAAGAATATCCTACAAGGAAAAAATGCATCTATAGCACCATCAAATCAAGTAGTTACTGCCCCCAATCCATACATAGTTGAACAATTGAACTACACGCCAGAACTAAAGATAGATACTCCAGAAACAAATGAACATTGTGCTACATTTGAATCACAACCCATTATATGCTGATTCAACTATTTCTGGCAAAAACCAACAAAGCTTTTTCATTGGATTTTCACTAACTGGATAGTTCATTGTGAAATTCACCTATGCTCCAAGGGGTTCTTCATAGTAAATTTCCCAACATCGGATGCAAGAGACATTATCCTACAGGAAGGACCATGGTTCTGGGGATTGACGAACCTCTTCACCACACCCTGGTTTCCAGATTTTGATGCAAATACCATGGTCATATCCAGGATGCTGATATGGGTGCATTTGCACAATCTCCCTATTCATTTCTAGAACAATCAAGTCCTTGATGGTATTGGGAACATCATTGGGAAATACATCAAAACATACACCCAAAGATTGGATGAAATAGTCTTCACTTTCGCACGAATTTGTGTGGAAGTAGATCTCAGCAAAAGCTTACCGGATCACATACAATTGATTCACATCCAGTGGAATTGGACACATATTTTTAGATTATGAAAACATAGCCTTTAGATGCAGAATTTGTCGGCAAACAGGTCACCTTCAAAATACATGTCCTAAAGCCAAGAAAGACACCCGAAGGAAGAAGAAGACTGGGAAACAGCCCAAAGGATGGAAATTTCCCCCACCCGAGTCTGATGAGGAGGAGGATGAAGCAGAGGAAGATCCCACACCCAATGAGAACAATCATACATCAAAATAACTAGAATTACAAGGGGATATCTCACAATATACAATTGAACCATAGTGTTATCTGACAAAGATTCCAGAAGCAATGGATGCCGGTGGAATCAAGCACCTACATACTTCAGACACCTTAGATTCAGACAAGGACAATGCAAAACCTGATGTTGGAAATCAGCTTGCTCTCGTTTCTTTGTCGTCGTCACAAGCGTAATGATGCAAGGTAGAGAAAAAGAAGGGGAGAAAAGCATGACTTTTCTCTTCAACTGTATATTAGTTTGATTTTTAATGATCTTTGATCAACTGTCATGGACTTGTCGATGTAATGCGCCATAACATATGCAACATGTAATTTTTTTTCATTAATAAAATTACGATTTTTTCCTTGGAAAAAAAAATGCTGCTTATAGCAAAATATATTGATCTCCAAAGTTTACAACAATACAAAAAAGTTTTTATGTTTCCCAAAAAATTATGAACCCTTGGTCTATTTCCATAAACAACTTTATAGAAAATTACATTTTGGTCAAGATCCAAAAGTAATCGATCTCAAACCTCATCTATATTTAGTTTGTTGTTTGAAATTATCAAGGAGATGGTAAGATCTAATCTCCAAGTCAAATTGATGAGGTGGCTCATCAACGAATGTCTATGAGCTTTTTCTGGCTTATTTATGAAAAATAGGGTCCAAATATGCCCTTGTATCTCCCAAATTTGGATAGCTGTGTAAAAACTGAAAAAAGGTTTTTGTAAATTATCTTGTTCTCTACAAAACCCTCTTTGATATTTGGAAAATTCATTTTCAAGGCCACTGCACCCAGCGTTGATGCCTAAAACAGGAATTGTTTAATATTTAAATATGAAAAAATAGGCTGCAAATATTCCTTCGAATCTTTGAAACCATTATACCTATGTAAAAAATGAAAGAGGTTTTTGTTATCGTTGGGAGGTCGCCTTACTCTAATAAAATTTGTGCTACAAATCATTGTAGTTTATTGGATGCACCTATTCCAGTTAACTATGGAGGTCATTCACAGGATTGAGTCTATAATGGCCAGGCTCATGTGGTTTGGAAATATGAAAGCGGAGAAAATACACCTTGTACAATGGAGAGTCCTCACTAGGGTGATTGCAGACAGTAGATGGGGGATCTTAGACACACATAATTTCAATCTGACATTGATCATAAAAAACAACCAGAGGGTTATGACTAGGAATGACATATGGTCACAAATCGTCAGAAATAAATACATATATATCCAACAATTTACTGCTTGGATCAGAGGTGGAGCTAGGAGGAAAACAAGCTCCTTGTTCATTTGGAGATGCATGCGGAATAATCTTCAATGGTTGATAAAATTTTTATGATGGGAATTTGGGGATGGATCCATAATTGAGATAGGACTAGATGCACTTTTACTATAGTTATCATGTAAATAATAGCTAGAATGGAGAAGAGAATGTGTGGAGAGACAAAGTGTACAAGTGAGAGGCTTGAAGTCAAAACCTAGCTTAGTGCCAGAATGGGAAAGTGATGTAAATCAGGTTAGATAGAGCCTTTTGTAAATTTGTACCTATATTCAGTAATATAATATTATGCATAGTAACCTATGTGTATTTTATGATCATATGTGAGATGAATCATTGCAAGAGAAACTAAACTCAGGAGGGATCTATGCCTTCAAATCCACGATAAATATGAATCTGAACAGTGGCAAATTTGAGATAATTAAAGCTCAAGAGAGATAAGTGTTGATCGTCGATTAACAAGGATCAACGATCAATTAATCATATAAAGGTCACACAAAGGCATTGGAAATATTGTAGGAGGGATATACAAAATAGGCAGGTCCCCCTCATGCAGCTTGACATGAATACGGACCTGGGCAGCAGTCTCCCCAACTACACTATGCAGAAGGTATTTAACGAATCTCATAAACTGGTCAATACGCTGAATCCCCTCACGCAGTTGGAAAGGAGTACGTACCTGGGCAGCACCATCAACTCTGCGCAGGATGAATTCACCATGCAGCAGGAGCTTAATATGCCAAACTATGATTTGTTGGAGCCTCTTGGGACAGCGCAGAATGTTTTCGATGCTACTCATAATAATTCCAGCGCCCATTCAAATAGCTAAAAAAAACAAATTAACGATGTTTCTCATACAGCAAATTCGCTCAGCAACCTTATCAGAAAATCAACAGTAATTAATCTTTCACAACTTGTTTTAGATGATAACTTAAAACTGCTTCTAGAAAAAGGTTTAAATTTTGCATTATCTCTAGCCAAAATTCTGAAACTGACATCATAAGTAACATTGAAGTCATTATCAAAAACACTGATCAAAATGCAGCAGAAGAAATAAGACAAGATGTTTCCAAAATTCTCAGAAATGCTAGACCTCCGTCCAGCGACATATCCAAAGAAGAAGCCATAGCCCTAAAAAAAATCAAGAATAATAAAAACATTATAATCTTAAAAGCTGACAAAGGAAATGCCATCTCTTATCATGGACAAGACAGATTATGATCATAAAATGGAAGAACACCTAAACAATAGTGGCTGTTATAGAGTTCTGAACAAGGATCCTAGCAGCAAAATTCTTCGCCAAGTAAGTAACAAAATTAAAAACTCCTCTCTTGATGCCACTATTAAGAACAGATTAATCCCTAATAATGCCATTATCCCTAGAATTTATGGAGTGCCTAAAATCCATAAAACTGGTGTTCCATTAAGACCTATAGTAAACACTATAGGATCACCCACTTATTGGTTAGCTAAATCTCTTGAAACAAACTTAGACCTTTGTCTGGTAACACTCGCTCTTACATCAAAGATTCCGCTTCCTTCATAGAATGGATCAAAAACCTAGAATTTAGTGACAATGACCTAATGGTTAGCTTTGACGTAGTGTCTCTCTACACTATGATTCCGGTGGATGAAGCCTTAGAAGTATTGAAGAAAATCACAGACCTTGAAACGGTGGAACTAATAGGCATGTGCCTTAATTCTTCATACTTCAGTTTCAAGGGAAAAATCTATGAGCAAACACATGGCGTTGCAATGGGCTCTCCACTATCACCATTGATTGCCAATCTTTACATGGAACACTTTGAGCAAATGGCCCTTAGGTCTTTCCCCTTTACCCATGAAGAATGGAAACGATATGTTGATGAAATTTTTGCTAAATGGAGCCATGGTTTGGACAAACTTAAGGAATTTTTATCTCATATAAATAGCCTCTCTAAACACATAAAATTCACTATTGAAATTGAAAAAGAAAACCAGCTCCCCTTCTTAGATGTCCTCCTTACCAAGAAAAATGGCAAGCTAAGCCATCGGGTCTTCAGAAAGCAGACACACACTGACAAATATCTTCATTCAAACTCCCACCACCATCCGAAGCAAAAATTTGGCGTCATCAAAACCCTAGCCACCAGAGCCTCCAGAATCTCTGACCCTGAACATTTAGAGAAAGAACTCAACCATCTCCATGAGGTCTTTGTAAACAACGGCTATCAAAAACACATTATCCAAAAAATAATTAAAGATTCCATAACCATTAAACAAAAAAGAATATCTCTTGAAAACCTTAGAATCTCCTTACCCTATATTAAAGGTACCACAGATAAAATTGCCAGAGTTCTCGCCAAGCACAACATTATGGTTGCATTCACTCCCTCTAACACCCTAAAAAACATGCTTGAGTCTGCTAAGGACTTAATAGACCCAAAAAATCACAAAGGAGTATGCTCAATTCCCTTTTCTTGCGGTAAAGTTTATATAGGTGAAACAGGGAGATCCTTTGGAATAAGATTAAAAGAACACATCAATGATATTACAAGAAATAGGTCGGAAAAGTAAGGTCTAGCAGAGCATGCATGTTTCTCCTCTCACTACATCTGTATGGAACAAGCAAAATTAGTCCACAAGGAAGACCATTATTTAAAAAGAAGGGTGAAAGAGGCAATTGAAATTGAGAAATCCTCCAATAACATGAACAGGGATGACGGTCTTACATTAAGTAGCACCTGGAAACCCTTATTAAATAAAATGAAAAAGCATTAAATTAATCTAATACGCCCTCTTAATAACATTTGATAAGTCAAAAAAATTACTTCAATTCAAACTAATTCATAACAATTTTATAACATATCATATAATTATATAATAAATAAAAAAGAAAATAATAGATCTTTATAATAATAATATTAATAATAATAAAATAAATGAATAATAAGTAATTAAAATAAATAAATAAATAAAAAATAAATAAAATCAAAATAATAATAATAATAATAAAATAAATAAATTAAATGATATACAATTAAATAAAATAAAATAATACAAATAAATAAATTAACACATAAAATAATATAATATATGTAACTAACAAATATGTTTTCAATCAGTAAAACCTAAAATTTATATATCACAACGATAATATTAATAATATTAATTAAATACTTAAATAAAATTAATTAAATAATTAAAAAAATTCAAATTAATTAATTAATTAATAACTATGAATCAATCAGGCTGACATTACAAACAAAAAGATATCAAATATCTTTCTAAACAACTATTAATAGCTCCATAATTTTCACGACTCTCTCGTCTCAAAATACAGATCTCTTTGCCCTGATGATGGACTCACCTAGCTAGTCCGAAACGTTGGTTTCATAAATTGTTCACAGGTTTTTCCACTTACATAAAAATAGACTATTGATATTCAACTTTATTGTTAATTAATTGATTACTATAGTATATACTTGCATGTGTTTCCATTTAAATAATTATATTATTAATGTAAATAATTTTGCAAAATGTTATATATATAATGATGTTTATGTTAAGTTAAGGTCAAATTTTAGATTATGATCACATCCCTCTTTGGGAAAACTTTATGCATGTGAGTGAATTCTATTAGTTATGTGTTGTATTTAAGGTAGAGATTGGAACATTGCTAAGGTATTATTGTTGCCTAATAGTGTTTTTTATATGAGGGTAAACAATTGGAGGATTTTTCATAGATTTTCTAGTATGATATTTGCAAATATTCAATCCTTGTTTTGGCATTGCTTTTGCATGTACAAGTAGTGGGAAAAAGTGGTCCCTCACTAACGAGACCACTTTCTTTTAAGAATGTGATTTAGAATAAATCATCTAATTATGTGCCTTTGAACCCTCTTATATCCAGTATGTATGTGGTCCCTCACTGCTGATATCAATTTCTTTTAAGAATGTGATTTAGAATAAATCATTTAATTCAGTGCCTTTGAACCCTCTTATATCTAGTATGTATGTTATGGTGTCCTCTAATGAGGTGCATAGACAAAAGGTCTTAGAGTTGGAGTTTTACAAGTTTGCTTTCCTTATAACAATCTTTGACAATGATTTTCAAACTCAATGGTGAATGAGCCTTCTACATTAGATTTGTAGCAATGATTTTTTTTGACCTGGACAAAGCATTGAGAGGTTTATCCTTGCTCAAAGGGAATGTTTATTTTCAAGTTTGAAAATATGATTAATTATCAAAGAGTTTTAGAGGAATACCCCTATTTTTAGGATAGAGCAAGACTTTTTGTTACCCTTTGGTTTCCATATTTCAATCCTTCTACTATGTCTATAACAAAGGTGATGGCTTGTGTTTGGTTTTTGAATCTACCCCTTCATTTTTGGCATTTAAACAAGTTTTAGGATATTGGAAATTGTTTAGACCATTACATCAAAATAATTATAGATTGGATTACTCTAGGTATTTTTACATATGCCAAAATGTGTTGTGATTGACATTAGTTAGTGACAACTAGAAAAGATGATATTACGATGTGACAATTTTCATTGGGTTTAGACTCTTGATTTTAAGAACAAGGCTTTTGGTGTCAGTTTTGTCAACAACTAGGGTGTCTATATATTTTGTGTCTTCATGCATGCTCCTCTTCAACAAGAAACAAAAGACATAAGCCTATACCAAAGACATGGAAAACATGTGAAGCACTAGCTCCAAAGAATGTAGAAGAGTAGAAAAAAATAACTTAGAACTCTACAACTCCAAAGATGGATCACATTATTGGTCCAAAAGTGATGAACAAGGATAAAGAAGATGACATGAATTCCTTTTATATAGTAGTCACATGAATTTCTATCAACAAGAATGAAGATGAATCCCTATCAATAAGGATAGAGATGGCATGAATCCAAAAATTATAATTCTAATAAGAATTTAGCTCACATTCAAATACTAGATATTTGGTTTTCCCTTTAAATTTAAAACTTGTAATTTCTTATTTATCTATAATTATTATAAAGCTTTTTAAATTTTTATTTATCTATAATCGTTATAAAACCTTATTTAAAAATGTGATAATAAATTTTATTTTATTTAAATAAATAAAATAATATTTTTCATTAAAATAATAACAAAATATTTATTAACTAATTATATTATTTCACATTGTAATTTTTTTTTCTATTTTATAAATATTTAAAAAATTAATAATATTAAAAAATTATTATTATTATTATCATTGCATTAAACTTTGGTTTGCAAAAGGGGTTAAGTCTCTTTGGAAGAGAAAACATAAACATACCCATTCACTCTACAAATAAAAGCTTGATAATAGTGGAGGGGCAAGTACTAAAAGCATTGAAAAATGGTCACTTTTCTAAATTCAAGAAATTATTATACACAACCATGTATTTTTGAGAATAGTGGAGGGGCAAGTACCCCAAGCGTTGAAAAATGGCCACTTCACTAAATTCAAGAACCTTTAATGATATTATTATGCACAACTTTGTAATTTTTTAACCCTATGAATAAATTATTTTTATATCTGGTCACACTTTTCCGTCTCACCCTTCCAAACCCTCCCCCAAGAGCTGTCACACTTTTCCGTCTCACCCTTCCAAACCCTCCCCCAAGAGCTTTTGAGGTGAGGGAAATCTTTCCTTCAAATTAATGTAAATGTGGAGAGATTTTAGAATAGGCTGTAAAAGCAAAAAGATATTTATTTATTTATAAAAAATGATAATTTATTGGAGTGATTTAGATTTAGTTTGAAAATAAATTTATGGATGGTTCTTATAATTTAAGAGTATATTTAATTGTTTATAAATTAGATATATTAATAATTTATGATTAGTAAGACTCGAGAGTCTTGTTGTATATTTTATTTTTAAATAATAAATTTACTTATAATTAAAGATTATTTATAGGGTCAACTTTGATGATTAGATTAAGCATTTATTTAGTTAGTTTGGTTTGATCATAACTAATTTGCATCTTATTACTTGATATTTATGAGCATTAATTATATAAAGAGAGGTGTTGATAGCTAATATTATCCCACTTTGAAATTTTGAGTAGCCTCGTGGCTACATTGCTTGGTCTGATACAGATCTAAAATGTAGGTATCGACTTGGTTCGTTGCATATGCATTGTGTCTTATTAGTACATTGACCTTATTATGTTGTCTATTGTGCGTTGATTATTGCTTTTTCACTTAGTGTTCTACTAGTTTCTCTATTAATGCTTACATCTACTTCTTCAAGACCTTTCTAGTCAAATTTTCCTCCAAGTGTGTATTATACTTATCGATTATCTCCTAACCCAAATCTTCCTACACTCAAGCTAGTTTCTAGCTACTTAATGAATGAAATCCTTTCGACCCACCATTGTAGAAACTCATCATCCCATCCTTTAACTAATGTCAATCTCTCCTGTAAATCGTGTTTGAACTCGTGTGTCACATTATTGATTCCTTTCATGAATGGTTCCCTGACTTGCAAATAGTGGTTCCTTCACTTGAAAATAATTGTCATTGTTATAGTCTTTAGACAATATCATTACTCACCATCTAAATGGTATTCCTCATCATAATCTTTAAACAATATCACCCATCCATTGTGCATATCAAACCATCTTACACTTTGCAAACATTTTGGATTTTCCACATATATAATTCATATCCAATGTATCCATTTTATCAAACATTATAAATTTTCTCATATTAATGTGAAAAGGTGTCTATTTCACGCTTTTCAAATTTAATTTTATGCAACTTTAAGTATAGTTTGATAAATTCAAAACATTTGTTTTTATACTTTTGTTGAAAACTTATGATTTTCTCATCAATACCTCATTGATTATTATTCAGACTCCCATACTTATTTAATCACCTGATACAATATTCTCGAAAAATACATGTCCCATAAAACTTGAAATTATTTTCCTATACTTTAATGGAATAGAAAATTAAATTTAAAAAAGCTTGTTAATATAAAACTATATATATATATATAATCAAACATTTTACCTTTATTCTATAATCAAGAATAAAATATTCTTCAAACATCATAACTTTCATTAAAATTAGTCAAAAAAATGAAACATGTTACCATTAAAATTTGAATTCAAATGAAAAAATAACCTTTCTTCTCTTTCACTGTTTTAAAATTTGACAATGCTTTCTCAAAATTATAAAATTATAATCATGAAAGCATTTAGTATTTCCTAGCAATGATCCAAATGACTATAGAGATTGACCTTTCTCTGTTATTTGTCAAAATTCTAATGATGAAAGTATTTAATATTTCCAAGAGAATCCTTTTGATGATTATAAGATATTTGATACTCAACCAAGGGAGAGTGAGCCTCGGAGGTTTTAGATTTAACTTACATGTAAAGATTTACAACTTCCATGTGCAATTTGGACACTAAAATACAAGCTTCCATAGTCTTAGTTATGATGTTTACAAAATTATGAGACCAACAACTAATGATAGTGCCTTTTACCATTCATATCGAGAGTGGTGCTTTCTCTTTGCTTTTTAGTACTAACCCTTTACTTGGTGAGCGAGACCCCAACTTCCCATACATATTATTTAAGCAAAACTAGAAAAATGAACATTTAGTACATTGAGATTTAATCATGACAAATATAAATACATTAAATTTAAATTAATAAATTTGTTAGTTAACATGGTGAAAATTTTCTTTAGATGAAAAAATAAATAATTAATATACTATTGTATTTCTTGATAGGTTTATAATTGATAATAATTTTAAATTGTAATTTAAGTGTTATTAAATTTATTTCTATTATTTAATATAATATGAAGAAATATGTTATATATATATATATATATATATATATATATATATATATATATATATATATATATATTTTTATGTAATATTTTGATTATTGATTTTTATTGATATTTAAAATAAAACAAAATTATATTTGATTTTTTTGTATTATTGTGTTGATTTGATTAATAACTTTAATATTGTGAGAAAATTTCAAAGTAGAGGACTTACATTAGCATAAAACATAAATATGTTAGTAAAAATAACCATATAGTCACTATAGATTCTGCATTTTGGGAGAATAACTTTCAATACAAGACTTTGGTTTTTATTTTTTTCCTTTTCGGCTTCAAACATCAGTCTAGCCCACTGAATTATCCACCCCAACAACAGCTGGTTCAATGACCTCATTGTTGTGAAGTACTTCCAGGGCCATGGCATCAACCTTGTTTGTCATTTCCTTATCATTGTCACAAAAGGTCTGACTCACGGGTTCTTTTATGCCCGATTGTTGCTGCCACAATTAGGATTGAAGCTTCTTCTTGCTCCTTCCTTCAATGATTCACCCTTGTTGAGGAATGAGACGGTACCCTTTGTGCCCCAGAGAAAGCTGGGCTGGGTGACTTACCGGAACCTGTCTCTAGATGTTGTGCATTGTCTCATCTATGTCTCGTTGAAACTTTGGATCCCTTTTTTTCCTTAGGATCCCTCCAACCATAGCCAGATTTCTTGGTCACCTGAGAAGAGGAAGCCCCTTTAGGAAAGGGACATACATTCTAAACGTGACTGACCTGTTGGTAATTCTGACATTGGAAAGTTGTATTTTCATAGTCCAGGGGTTGGGAATACACATTTTCCAACCACTTGAGCTCTATTTTATCTGGCAAACCTTTGTTGAGATCTATGTCAACACATATGTAGACATAGATGAAAATGCCTTTTGCAAGTCTTCTCTCGTCTATTTTAACAAATCTTCCAATTAAATTGTCCACTTTTTCTAAGAGATTTGGATGGGTAAAGTGAATGGGAAAATTAGGCAATATTACCGATATTGGAGTAGTCATTGCCGACATAGTGAGAGGATTGAAGTCTAGAAACCACAGTTGAATGGAAAGACCAACTCGTCCCCAAAACCATGGACCTTGTTAAAAACTTGTCTATTTATCCTTTTGGCATTTGAGACCACCACAAACAATCCCTTTGAGCAAAATATCAATTACAAGTTCTGGGTCCAGTTTTGATAGATCCAGTCCCTAAGGGTAGATGATGAGGGCCAAAATCTGTTGAAGTGACATATTATTGCCCGACCTAGAAATTTTGTTGCCTTCATAGTAGTGTCAGAATCCGTCACTTCCAGGCTAGGAATGTCTAGTGAGTGCTTAACCACAGAGCATGGACTTGAGAGGTCCTTAAAATTCAAAGAGCTAGTCCCAGGCTTTGAGAGCTTCCTTAAAAGACTTGGACATATGAACAGAAGGACCCCCCTCCCTTGGCTCCACCTTTTAGCTTTGCAAAAAAGGAGATCAGAGCCTCATTTGTGATGCCATAATAACTTAGAAGGAATTCCTCTCTTAGTATCTTGCCTTTGTACAAAAGCCTCAAAAGCGCAACGGGTATTTATGTACATTCCTGGAGGTTGGTAGTAAGATTTGTTACCGAGTTAACTGCTGACATCATAATACAAAGATTCCTTTGTGATAGAGGTTTTACAAATAGGGTGAAAAGGGGAGGGTCTGAAACTAAAGATCCCTGATTTACAAATTCTTTATGGATGTCCACATCTCGTTCAGGCATTTTGGCAAACACTTTGTGCACAACCAAAGAACCCTGAATGCGGCAAAGGTTAATGTCGAATAGCAAAATATATGTTGCCCTTTCCACAACATGAAGCCTCCATTTAACCGCATTTTTCGTGCTGGTATTTTGCACATATAAGGAAACTCTCTTGAAAGCGTTGCAGATTATAGGAGTTTGAAGCATGCACGTTATATTTTATTTAATATTCTCTTTATTTCTAACTTTCATATAAGTGGGGAAGAACTTTGATATAAATTTGGAAAGAATTATTTTGTATTCATAGAAGTGTAAATATTACATATTGATTATTATTTATTAATGTTATATAATCCAATTGCAATAAAGATATTTAAGAGTATTGAATTTTTTTAATTCAAAATTAAAACTTTGGCGAAAATTCTATGACCTAATTTCTATGAAAAATTGGAAAAATTCAAATTTTGTAAAATGTTTATTTCAATATTTTTTATTCTATATGGTTTCAAAATTAATTGGTAAAAACAATCTTATGTGATATGATGTAAAGTTTATTTACTTTTTTTTTTATTGTTTTTTAATTAAAAGAATTAATTTTTGTATTGAAAATTTGTTGGCATGGTTACACAAACAAAATATTTACCCATAGGCCAAGTGTCCAAAACAATCACTGAGCTTATTATTATATATAATGTGTTTATCTTTATTAGGAATGTGAAAAAATCTCGTCACTATAAACCTTATAAAATAGTCCTAATATCAAAAGTATTTGCAATACATAATAGCATTTAAGACCAAGAAAACAAATGACCAATGTGTCTTTCATTCTAGTCCGTTAATGATGGCTTCACTTTTTGTTCTTTCCCTTCCACATTCACTTTCCCAAGATCTTGATACAATGATTCTTCCTCTTATCATTCATCTAGAACTAGGCGAATTGACATCTTTTGAGATGAAACTGCTAATTGAGAAATTTTAACCAAACTTATTTTCATTTGTTGAAGCACTCTATAGTTTGTCTCTAGCTTATGTATTTGTTTTTTGTGGTGTTTTACCAATTCAAGAACATCTTCATACTCATGGTTATGATCCTCTTCCTGAGAAAACATTCTCATGGTTGCATGAAAGGTGGATGTTCAACTATTAGGCAAAAGACTCTCATGCTTCCTCAAGACATTGTGAATGCCATGATTTCACAAATAAGGCAACACATAGGATGATTATGCTTTCAATTCTCCCAAATTCCAATTCTATGAGTGTCGATTGAAGAAATTTTGACATTCTCCAAGTTTCCACAAGCTATCCTACTTTGCTTACCTTGTTTACTCATAAACACCATTAAGTGCTTATGAACCTCTACAAATCCAAGATAATACCTCTAAAAAATTTCAAACATATATAAAAACCTATCATTTATTTAGCAATTACCACCAACTTGCCTTTGGACAAAGAAAACACCAATGCAAACCTTCCTTGAGTCACCAAGTCTATCTTATATTTCCTATAGAGGTTAATAGAATGCACACTCCAAGACATAATGTTAACCGAGGTATGAAGCAATAGAGCTTCCTTTCAAAATTATCTCACCAATGTCCATCATTGATATACAATATAGCATATGAGCATGTTCCACAATCAAATTCAAATTGACAATGCAACTTAGCAATGAGCATTGTATGCATGGAAAACTTTGGGATATATATCATGATTATAATTAAGAGATAAATGATGGAAGTCTACTCATTTTATTGTTTGTTCTCCAACCTTCATGTAAAAGGCTTTATTATCTAACTTATCTACTCAATGATTTCTAGCTTTTAAAACATGAAAAAACTCAACCCAGTCAAACTATCTTACCTCTCGTTGGATTATAGATATTAACCTTTCCAACTTATAATTGAATGGATTAGAGAAGTTGGTCATATATGTTGTCATGAATGTGGAGTATCCAATGGCTACCAAGTTCTTAATCTATGTTGAATCCAAGAGCATAGGTAATTGGTAAATATAAAATTCTTTAGCTTGATTATTTTTTACTTAATCCTCATCTCCATTCAAGACTAAGATATCCATTAAGATTTATCACAATCCCTTGCAACTGTTAATTTTTCATAGGGCTACATTGTTCTTTGCTTTGATAATTGCATTTCTTCATTAATGCATTAAGTTCACTTAGTGTTCTACTAGTTTCTATATTAATGCTTACATCTACTTCTTCAAGACCTTTCTAGTCAAATTTTCCTCCAAGTGTGTATTATACTTATCGATTATCTCCTAACCCAAATCTTCCTACACTCAAGCTAGTTTCTAGCTACTTAATGAATGAAATCCTTTCGACCCACCATTGTAGAAACTCATCATCCCATCCTTTAACTAATGTCAATCTCTCCTATAAATTGAGTTTGAACTCGTGTGTCATTTTATTGATTCCTTTCATGAATGGTTCCCTGACTTGCAAATAGTGATTCCTTGACTTGAAAATAATTGTCATTGTTATAGTCTTTAGACAATATCATTACTCACCATCTAAACGGTATTCCTCATCATAGTTTTTAAACAATATCACCCATACATTGTGCATATCAAACCATCTTACACTTTGCAAACATTTTGGATTTTCCACATATATAATTCATATCCAATGTATCCATTCTATCAAACATTATAAATTTTCTCATATTAATGTGAAAAGGTGTCTATGGCATGCTTTTCAAATTTAATTTTATGCTTTCAAATTTAATTTTATGCAACTTTAAGTATAGTTTAATAAATTCAAAACATTTGTTTTTAAACTTTTGTTGAAAACTTATGATTTGCTCATCAATACCCTATTGATTATTATTCAAATTCCCATACTTATTTACTCACCCGGTACAATATTCTCGAAAAATACATATCCCATAAAACTTGAAATTGTTTTCCTATATTTTAATGGAATAGAAAATTAAATAAAAAAAGATTTTTAATATATAAACTATATATATATATATATATATAATCAAACATTTTACCTTTAGAAGAATAAGATATTCTTCAAAAATCATAACTTTAACTAAAAATTAGTAAAAAAAAAAATGAAACATGTTACCATTAAAATTTGAATTTGAATTCAAATGAAAAAATAACCTTTCTTCACTGTTTTAAAAGTTGACTATGCTTTATCAAAATTATAAAATTATAATCATGAAAGCATTTAGTATTTCCTAGCAATGATCCAAATGACTATAGAGATTGACCTTTCTCTGTTATTTGTCAAAATTCTAATGATGAAAGTATTTAATATTTCCAAGAGAATCCTTTTGATGATTATAAGATATTTGATACTCAACCAAGGGAGAGTGAGCCTCGGAGGTTTTAGATCTAACTTTCATGTAAAGATTTACAAGTTCCATGTGCAATTTGGACACTAAAATACAAGCTTCCATAGTCTTAGTTATGATGTTTGCAAAATTATGAGACCGACAACTAATGATAGTGCCTTTTACCATTCATATCGAGAGTGGTGCTTTCTCTTTGCTTGGTACCAACCCTTTACTTGGTGAGCGAGACCCCAACTTCTCATGCATATTATTTAAGCAAAACTAGAAAAATGAACATGTAGTACACTGAGATTTAATCATGACAAATATAAATACATTCAAATTTGAATTAAGTGTGCCAATTTTTAAAAATTAATAAATTTGTTAGTTAACATGGTGAAAATTTTGTTTACATGAACAAATAAATAATTAATAATACTATTTTATTTCTTGATATGTTTATTAATTGATAATATTTTAAAATTGTAATTTAAAGTGTTTATAAATTATTTATTTATTTCTATTATTTAAATATGATTTGAAAGAAATATGGTATATTTTTTTGATGTAATATTTGATTATTGATTTTTATTGATATTTAAAATATATATATATATAAAAAATTATAATTTGATATTTTTGTAGTATTGTGTTGATTTGATTAATAACTTTAACACTGTGTGAAAATTTCAAAGTAGAGGGCTTATACCAACGTAAAACAAAAATATATCAGTAAAAATAACTATATAACCATTATAGGTTTTGCATTTTGGGAGAATAACTTTCAATACAAGACCTTGGTTTTTCTTTTTTTCTTTTCGGCGTCAAACATCAGTACAACCCACTAAATTATCCACCCCAACAACAGTTGGTTCAATGACCTCATTGTTGTGAAGTACTTCCAGGGCCATGGCATCAACCTTGTTTGTCGTTTCCTTATCATTGTCAGAAAAGTCTGACTCATGGGTTCTTTCGTGCCCGCATGTTGTCGCCACAATTAGGATTGAAGCTTTTTCTTGCTCCTTCCTTCGATGATTCACCCCTGTTGAGGAATGAGATGGTACCCTTTGAGCCCCAGAGAAAGCTGGGTTGGGTGACTTATCAGAACTTGTCTCTAGATGTTGTGCATTGTCTCATCCATGTCTTGTTGAAACTTTGTATCCCTTTTTTCCCTTAGGATCCCTCCAACTACAGCCAGATTTCTTAGTCGCTTGAGAAGAGGAAGCCCCTTTAGGAAAGGGACATACATTCTGAACCTGACCAACCTGTTGGCAATTCTGACATTGGAAAGTTGTATTTTCATAGTCCAGGGGTTGGGAATACACATTTTCCAACCACTTGAGCTCTATTTTATCTGGCAAACCTTTATTGAGATTTACGTCAACACATATGTGGACATAGATGAAAATGCCTTTCGCAAGTCTTCCCTCATCTATTTTAACAAATCTTCCAATTAAATTGCCCACTTTTTCTAAGAGATTTGGACGGGTAAAGTGAATGGGAAAATTAGGCAATATTACCCATACTGGAGTAGTCATTGCCGACATAGTAAGAGGATTGAAGTCTAGAAACCACAGTTGAATGGAAAGACCAACTCGTCCCCAAAACCATGGACCTTGGTAAAAAATTGTCTGTTTATCCTTGTGGCATTTGAAGACCACCACAAACAATCCTTTGAGAAAAATATCAATTCCAAGTTCTGGGTCCAGTTTTGATAGATCTAGTCCCTGAGGATAGATGATGAGGGCCAAAATATGTTGAAGCAACATGTTATTGCCCGACCTAGAAATTTTGTTGCCTTCATAGTAGTGTCAGAATCCGTCACTTCCAGGCTAGGAGTGTCTAGTGAGTGCTCAACCACAAAGCATGGACCTGAGAGGTCCTTAAAATTCGAAGAGCTAGTGCTAGGCTTGAGAGCTTCCTTAAAAGACTTGGACATATTAACAAAATGACCCCCCTCCCTGGGCTCCACCTTTCATCTCTGCAAAAAAGGAGACTGGAGCCTCATTTGTGATGCCATAATAACTGAGAAGGAATTTCTCTCTTAGTATCCTGCCTTTGTACAAAAGCCTCAAAAGTGCAACGAGAATTTATGTACGTTCCTGGAGGTTGGTATAAGATTTGTTACCGAGTCAACTACTGACATCATAATACAAAGAGTCCTTTGTGATAGAGGTTTTATAAATAGGGTGAAAAGAGGAGGGTTTGAAACTAAAGATCCATGCTTTACAAATTCTTTATGGACGTCCACATCTCGTTCAGGCATTTTTGCAAACACTTTGTGCACAACCAAAGAACCCTAAATGGCGCAAAGGTTTGTGTCAAACAGCGAAATATCTGTCGCCCTTTCCACAGCCTGAGGCCTCTGTTTAACCACATTTTTGGTTATTTTGCACATCTAAGGCAACTCTCCTGAAAGCATTGCAAATTACAGGAGTTTGAAGCATGCATGTTATATTTCATTTAATATTCTCTTTATTTCTCACTTTCATATAGGTGGGGAAGAACTTCGATATAAATTTGGAAAGAATTATTTTGTATTCATAGAAGTGTAAATATTAAATATTGATTATTTTTTATTAATGCTATATAATCCAATTGCCATAAAGGTATTTAAGAGTATTGAATTTTTTTAATTCAAAATTAAAATTTTGGCAAAAATTCTATGACCTAATTTCTATGACAAATTGGAAAAATTCAAATTTTGTAAAAGGTTTATTTCAAATTTTTTTATTCTATATGATTTCAAAATTAATTGGTAAAAACAATCTTATGTGATATGATGTAAAGTTTAAATTTACTTTTTTTTATTGTTTTTTAATTAAAAGAATTAATTTTTGTATTGAAAATTTGTTAGCATGGTTACACAAACAAAAAATTTACCCATAGGCCAAGTGTCCAAAAAAATCAATGAGCTTATTATTATATATAATGTGTTTATCTTTATGTAGGAATGTAAAAAAATTTCATCACTATAAACCTTATAAAATAGTCTTAATATCAAAAGTATTTGCAATACGTAATAGCGCTTAAGACCAAGAAAACAAATGAACAATGTGTCCATCATTCTAGTCCTTTAATGATGGCTTCACTTTTTGTTCTTTCCCTTCCACATTCACTTTCCCAAGATCTTGATACAATGATTCTTCCTCTTATCATTCATCTAGAACTAGGCGAACTGACATATTTTGAGATGAAACTGCGAATTGAGAATTTTTAGCCAAACTTATTTTCATTTGTTGAAGCACTCTATAGTTTGTCTCTAGCTTATGTATTTGTTTTTTGTGTTGTTTTACCAATTCAAGAACATCTTCATACTCATGGTTATGATCCTCTTACTGAGAAAACATTCTCATGGTTGCAAGGAAGGTGGATGTTCAACTATTAGGCAAAATACTCTCATGCTTCCTCAAGATATTGTGAATGCCATGATTTCACAAATAAGGAAACACATAGGATGATTATGCTTTCCATTCTCCCAAATTCCAATTCTATGAGTGTCAATTGAAGAAATTTTGACATTCTCCAAGTTTCCACAAGATATCCCACTTTTCTTACCTTGTTTACTCATAAACACCATTGAGTGCTTATGAACCTCTACAAGTCCAAGATAATACCTCTAAAAAATTGCAAACATATATAAAAACCTCTAATTTCTTTAGCAATTACCACCAACTTTCCTTTGGACAAAGAAAACACCAATGTCAACCTTCCTTGAGTCACCAAGTCTATCTTATATTTCCTATAGAGGTTAATAGAATGCACACTCCAAGATATAATGTTAATCCATCATTGATATACAATATAACATATGAGCATGTTCCACAATCAAATTCAAATTGACAATGCAACCTAGCAATGAGCATTGCATGCATGGAAAACTTTGGGATATATATCATGATTATAATTAAGAGATAAATGATGGTAGTATACCCATTTTATTGTTTGTTCTCCAACCTCCATGTAAAAGGCTTTATTAGCTAACTTATATACTCAATGATTTCTAGCTTTTAAAACATGAAAAAACTCAACCCGGTCAAAATACCTTACCTCTCGTTGGATTATAGATATTAACTTTTCCAACTTATAATTGAATGGATTAGAGAAGTTGGTCATATATGTTGTGATGAATGTGGAGTATCCAATGGCTACCAAGTTCTTAATCTATGTTGAAACCAAGAGCATAGATCATTGGTAAATATAAAATTCCTTAGCTTGATTATTTTTTACTTAATCCTCATCTCCATTCAAGACTAAGATATCCATTAAGATTTATCACAATCCCTTGCAACTGTTAATTTTTCATAGGGCTACATTGTTCTTTGCTTTGATAATTGCATTTCTTCATTAATGCATTAATTTCACCTCATATCATCATTGCATTATTCAGATCTACACCATTATTCATCAACATATGCAATTATATAGAAAGAACAACATCATCATCAATGCAATGGAACATAAAGGAACAAGAGAAGAAAAGCATGCACACACATAGAGACACCAAGATTGGTCCAAGACTAGGGAAAAACCCACTATGGGGAAGACCCTTGCAAATCTTCTTCTTATTAGATCGTCATCAAATGATTCAAAAAAAGATAGTACAATGATCCATAACTTTATCTATGCAACAAAACAACTATGATATCCATGAAACAAATCTAATCATGTTTATAATCAAAACCCTCAGTTTGATGGTTGTAATGTGTTTTCACTGACTATATTTAACTGCTGGATACTATTGAACACTTTTGTCACTGAGTGAAATCTTACGAATACTAAAATATCATCTATGAGTCCCAGACGCAGGGAGGAGGAGCTGTGTGAGCATCTATAGCAGTCATGGACGCTCTCTGCAAAATTGGAAGACTACGTCCCGAATAAATATGGACGCTTCCAAGTGAACTGCATGAGGGTGTCCGAGATCAAACATATCCATATCTTCCACAAACCCTAGATGCTCTCATAAGGCTTCTGTGTGATCGTCTATGGCAGCCCAGATGCTCTTAGGACCATATTGTGCATGCGTCTGGGGACAAAACTAAGCAGCGGAAACCCTAGCCTCCCGAGCGCTCCCATAACATTTTGTGCTAGAGTCCAAGACTCCCTGTATGCTATCAAGATCACTATGTGCCAGTGTAGGGACTAAAATGCCTAGTTCTGTACCAACATCCAGGAATCAAAAAACCCTATATTAGTGCGACCTTCAACCCTGTAGATTTAGACCCTTTGCGTAAGCTTTCCTCCCCTAGACCTATGCGAACCAAGACAATAAGAGAAGAGAAGATGGCTTGATCAGTATGTCCAAATGAGCTTGAGGTGTCTTATATTTATAGGCTTTGATAAAGGTCCACTCGGGGTTGAGGCTGACCTGTCCAATTTAACATGTGCTTAGGGCCGACCTAACCCAATATACATGAGTGAATAAATAAATTCAAAAATAAACATTCACTTGTCCAAATAAGGTGATATTTAGGTCAATTTTTGTTCTCTTGAAAAGAGGAATCTAATGCAATCATCATCCCGGTCATCTAAGCTATCCAATGTGGAATTTTATCGCAGTTGCAAAAAAATTAATACTCCCTCTCAACTAAGGAGAATTCTACATGCCAATATCTATCCATCGATCAATATGCCATTCTTGTGTATTCAAGTGTCATCTCGTATCATTCCCTGATCATCTCTGTCATGTAGTCATCATGCCATGGCCACCTCAAGTATCTCATCATCATAAATCATCAATGTACATCTCTATATATCCCTTGCTTATTCCTTCTTATCTCTTGATTGTTCTTGCTCGTATGTTGAACATTATCGAATCTAGAAGAAGAATAATTTGTTACCAAAGGGGAGCTTAAAATACCACTCTCTATCCATAAGGTTGCTACCTGGAATCTCTACCAGTGGGTTACTATCCGAAATATCATCATCAATTTTCATCAGAGAGCATATCATCAAGGAGCACATCTCAACCTAGAACCACATCGGTAAACACATCTTGTCCCAGAATCTTATGGGGGAGCTATACATCTAAAACCCCATATTAGGCAATAGGATATCCAACCACATAGGGGAGCACATCTCGACCCTGGTATCTCATTAAAGGGCTCAATCTCAACCTGGAA
>APFE031016268.1:67852-81873 GCA_000404065.3 Pinus taeda | reverse complement strand
ATTATTTAGATCAAAAAAGGCTCATCACCTGTCAACAATAGACCATCAGGCTATAAAACCAAAACCATAATCAAAATCAAAGCCTTACCTTGGAATTAATCATCCTAACTTCATAAGACAATTGTCAAATATAGACATATTTGGATCGGGGAGCTTGCTTCATGCAACGCTTTAAGCATAATTCCTTGATAAGCCAACATAATCAGCCTTACATAAATCAATTTTGTACCATCACATTAATAGAGTCAACTTATCAAAGTTTAGAAGTCAGATCACAACCATTATCAAAGTCATTAACATCACAATATCAAGTCATATCAAGTCATGACTTCAATTATTATTATACCAACAAGTTGTCATCAACCATGCATTATCAATCCGAACTTGATCAAATCATTCTCATAATCATAATACAAGTCATTTATGTCACTAGGTGAAAATGCATACACCAAGGATGAGTCATGCAGGTTCCATTTTAATGTTGAATCACAACTATTGTTACCTCAACCATTGTGTTAGGAACAAGGAGGCCAATACAAAATCATTTTTCTGAATACTCACATAAGTCATTATGCCCACATAGAATAGACATCAGGGAAAATCAACAATCTTCAAATCATATCATTAGTCATTAGGTCAAGTCCAAATTTTCTATTGTAGAGAGATATATAATCAAAACATATCTCAATCATCAATTAAAAATTCCAAGTTATTGTCAAGTATCATGACACAACACTAAAGACTTCTCATCTATATCATTCAGCCAAATCATTCCAAACTCTTGTAGCACAAACATAGTGACATATCTATATGTGTGTCCCGGTCACCTACAAACACAAGTTCAGTCTGCATGTTCATGTTATGGAAAACATTCAAGTTTTTCCTGCTTCTAGATCTTGTTATCTACAACACATATGTGGAGATGACATCTTCTAGGTGACCATCCGATTTCATGCACAATAATTCATTTCTATGTGATCAACAATTTAACCCAACAACTTCAGAAATCATATTACAGTGGTAGAAGATGTCAGAGACACCTTAATTCAGAGTTCATATAGATTCAAAAAGCTTCAAATGATGGTCAACTATAGTCAAAACCCTGGACGCTCCCTCTAGGTTAGCATGGGAGCGTATTTAGTTGCCTAGATGCTACCTAGGCCTTGGCATGTGTGCGTCCAAGGACGAGATTTCTCGGTTTTGTGCCTGCGCCACGGAACAAAAATCCTGATTTTTGTACAAGCTTCATTTATGAGACTTTATTGCAGTTCAATAATATCAAATATATCATACTTAAACAATACATAAAGTAGACAATAATGTGAGTAAGAATCTTGAGAAGAGATTCTTCGTATGATTGGAAGTCTACTTCATTCATCTTCATTCATGTCATCAACCTGTCTCTACTAGAGTCAAGCAACATCAGATCTGTTAGATCATGAACATATATCTATTTGGCTATGACATCAATATTTCATCAAAGGTTAGAATCAAAGTAGCATATAGGTGCAACATCATATCTCAAATATTATCATCACTTTCTATCAAGTCACTTCATCAAGTTAGGACATTCAGTTTAACCGTATTCCATCAAGACAAGACCATAGGTAGTAAGAAATATAGAATATCAAACTCATATTTATACCTCTAACATCAAGGTTACCATGCTTATCATGATCAATGAGATCAAGTTAGGTCATTCAATAAAACTTTACCAAAACAACAAGAGTGTCAATTTCTCTTTCCATATGCTTTCATCATGCTTATCACAAGAATTACCAGTAGTATCATGTATAATGTCAATGAACTATACTTCTATATGAAATCCATAATGACAAGTATCAAGAGTATCATCTATTATAGCCAAGGTGCTAGCCTTCTTTATAGGATCAAGATATTCAATAGATAGATGTTAGCTAGTCATGAAGTGTATCAACGTATCAACATTAGATAGCCTCATAGAATTCAAGAAGATCAAAATGTTCAACACCAGGTGCATCATTTCATCATAGGAAACATAGATCCAAGTCACTTTCATATGCATGTATGAGCCATCAAATAAAGATACATTCTCATAATGTCTTATGGCTTACCTAGCCATTAATGTTATGCTGAAATACAACATACCATGCATACCTTATGGTATTCAAATACCTGTGCACCTTCTTATAGGCAGCTTGCATTGCTTGTCACATTTTCATCAAGTAGCTCTTTACCTCTTTCCAGATCTAGCTTTTCTTTATTGCATCTCAAATTATCCTCAAGAAGGATCTACTCATCACATCTCATCAAGGAGGTTAGAAACATCCATATACTCAAATATGTATGCAGGAAGTATAAGCAATAAACATAATCATAATATCCATAGGTCTAAACAAAGGTAAGAGGCATCATAAATCAAGAAATACTTATCTTCAATGAGAGGTGATCCTCTCCATCTTGAACCAATCTTCAAGAGCTATCAATGTCCATGGTCCATATACCAATGTTGCCTTCAATTATCCAACCATGTCTGCTAGGGATTATCCCATGTAGGGCTTCATCAAATCTTTGTCAAGTGCTTGAGCATCTTCACATTGACCAACTAGGTTCCATATCTCATATTGTTTCCATAAACCAGGGTTTTCTCTCTAACCATGACCTCATAAAATCCATCAAACCTTAATAATAAATTTGCCTAGGGTTTTCTTCAAACCTTAGAATTCTTTTAGGTCTCCACCATCCTCTTCTTGTTTCCACCAAAGGTGTCATCATCAGGGTGATATCCATGGCTTTTATGCAACCCAACTCTAATTCCATGTTAAGTTTCCATAGGGCTACATTGTTCTTTGCTTTGATAATTGCATTTATTCATTAATACATTAAGTTCACCCCATATCATCATTACATTGTTTAGATATACACCATTATTCATTAGCATATGCAATTATATAGAAAGAACAACATCATCATCAATGCACCAGAACATAAAGGAACAATAGAAGAAAATCATGCACACACATAGAGACACCGAGATTGGTCTGAGACTAGGGGAAAACCCACTATGGGGAAAACCCTTGCAAATCTTATTCTTCTTAGATCATCATCAAATGATTCAACAAAAGAGAGTACAAAAACAAAACAAAACAAATATGATATCTATGAAACATATCTAATCATGTTTATAATCAAAACCCTCATTCTGATGGTTTTAATGTGTTGTCATTGACTGTATTTAATTGCTGGATATTGCTGAACAATGTTGTAACTGAGAAGAATCTACGAAATACTGAAATCTCATATTTGAGTCCCGGACCCAGGGAGGAGTTGTGCGAGCGCCTATAGCAGTCCTGGACGCTCTCTGTAGAGCTAGAAGACTACGTCGGGGACATAAATGGACACTCCTAGCTGAACTGTATGAGGGTGTCTAGGGTCAAACATACCCAGATCTTCCTCAAACCCTGGGCGTTCTCATAAGGCTTTTTTACGAGCATCTATGGCAGCCCGAATGCTCTAAGGACCATATTGTGTTTGCGTCTAGGCACCCAACTAAGCAACGGAAACCCTTGCCTCCCGGACATTCCCATAACACTCTGTGTCAGCGTTCAAGGCTCCCTGGATGTTTTCAGGACCACTGTGTGCCAACGTCTAGGGACTAAAATGCCCAATTCTGTGTCAACGTCTAGGAATTAGAAAACCCTAGATTAATGCAAGCTTTGACCTTGTATATTTGGACCCTTTGCACGAGCTTTCCTCCATCATACTTGTGCGAACCAATACAATAAGAGAAGAGAATATGGCTTGATTTATATGTCCAAATGAGCTTGAGGTCTCTTCTATTTATAGTCTTTCATGAGGGTCTACTTGGGGTTGAGGCCGACCTGTCTAATTTAACATGTGCTTAGGGCCGACCTAACCCAATATACATGAGTGAATAAATAAATTCAAAAATAAACTTTTGCTTGTCCAAATAATGTGATCTTTGGGTCAATTTTGGTCCTCTCGAAAAGAGGAATCTAATGAAATCATCATATTGATCATTTGAGTTGTCAAAGGTGGAATTGGATCGCAGTTGCAAAAAATTAACAACTCCATCCCTAATTTATATAAGAATTAAATAATTAAAACATCATGTTATTTATCTATATATTAAAAATGTAAGTGTTAACAATTATATATATATATTATAATATATATATTATATATAATATATATATATATATATATATAGATAGATAGATATATATATCTTGTTCGCTTAGGATTATTATGAAGGAGTATCTTAATAATAAAACCTATCTACTTTGTTGTTTTATTGAATTTTAAAAAGATTTTGATATGGTGCCCAAGATTAACCTTTGGAATAGGCTAAAGAGCTAAAAATTCCTCTAAGTTGAGAGCTATTGTAGTAAGGTCATATGAGAGTATTATTTCCAAGTTTAGAAACACTGAGGTATGGTGGGAAGAAATTAAATATAATATAGGAGTCAAGCAAGGTTGTCCCCTATCCCCTGCCCTCTTTGGCATATACAGTAATAAGTTAGAGTATTGGTTGGAAGATGTTGATTATATTAGTCTGACTCTCACTGGTATAGTCACCATTATTATTCATTATGCTGACAATATTACTCTTATGGAAATGAATCCATATGACATCAATAAGCAACTAAGAATCATCAAGAAATTTTGCTCTAGTATCAGTATGATTGTGACCACTGACAAAACAAAGGTTATGATAATCAAATCGAAAAAGATCACTTACAATACTTTTATTTATGGCAATATCAACTTGGAGGAAGTGCTTGCATACAAATTTCTTGGAACATACACTCATCACAACCTCAATTGAAACTATAGTGTTGATAAAATGATAAATTGAGGTTGGAAAGCTTATTATGGACTTGAAAACAACTGTAAGTTAGCATATCTTTGGCTATGAGATAAGAAAAAACTCCTCTTTTATACTCTTGTTATATTATATAGATCTAAGTTTGGGAATGTGGTATCTCTAGAGAATCCAAGAGAAAGATAGAGCAAATCCAAAATAATTTAATGACTTATAATTATAAAATTAAAGGCAATACATTATATATTATTGTCCTCATAGAAGCAAGTCTTTCCCCCATTAAGTGCATATCCATGATTTGATACTTAATATACAAGAACAAGATAAACAACATGAATGGAAAGAGGCTCCCCAAAATTGACTGAAACTCAAGCCAAAACCACCAGTGGCTTAAGCAAAGATGGCACAAAGATGCCAATTTTTGGCTAAATCATTGGGGAATACAGGAAGATGTCATTTTATAGAATATCATTATCTTAGAAATATTAAAACATCTAAATTTAAAGAGAATGTGTGGTGCAATAAGAATTAGAGGATAAGAGAAAATTAAGATACTACAATGATTTGGTCATCCCTAATCTAGAAGATCAAAATTGTCTCTCAGTTTTGACTAGCGTAAAGAAGAAAAACACAATTGCTAAAACACAAACCAAGTCCCATGGCCACATAATGAAATTAGGCATCAGACAAATCCCAAAACATCATAGGATGCAAAAATTCATCATATTTGTGACATTAAGAGGGTTGAATATGAAAATCACTTTCTATTAAAGTGCCATACATATATCCAAATTAAATCACAACTTCAAAATATATGTCACAATACTAACTTTCATAACATTCTAAATCACTGAAACTAGGATGATCTTTAAGCGCTTCTCTTAATGTTTTTTTAAACACAAAAGGAAAAATTTTTAAAAATCTAAATAATATATGACTTTTTAAAAGCTATAAACCAATTTTAATTTTAGTACATATTAATCATTATCATATTTTAAAATTGAAATAATATATAATAATAATATCTAAATATTAAAAAATAAATTATTATTATTATGGTGACTAAATATTGGTGCACAAATTTGAAAGACCAACGTCAAAAATTAACTTTCATGGAGTCAAGTCTATCATCATTAAATTCGACTCATAGGATCAAATATCTCATATTCATGATTAACTCTCATGGATTAAGTTTATCATCATTAAATTCGAGTCATACAAAGGATGAAATATTTCATATTCATTTTTTGGTAATGAATGTTTTTCATATTTATTATTATTCTTTGCCATGGTAAGGAATATAGAAATTGTTTTCCAATCTTTTTTGCAATAAATTTAATTGATTTTGTAAAAAACTTTGAAATTATTCTAATATTTTGTATTTATGACAATATTATAAATAAAATAATTGGTTTTTTTTTAATGTTTTTCATATTATTATTATCTATTATGGTAAGGAATATACAAATTGTTTTCAATCACTTTTGTAATAAAATTGGTTTATTTTGGAAATTTTGGAAATTTTGTTGTAATTTATTATAATGTTTTGTAAAATGCAATATTTATGACAATATTGTTAATAAAGTAATTGGTTTTTTTTTTAGAAATGAAATTTCAAAATTTTTATTCGCAGAAAGATTTGAAAAGTCTAATCATCTTTGGTCAGGCGTGCTGAAAATAGCAACAAGAAATGATAAAAATAGAATCCAGAAATTCTAATTTTAATTTGTCCTTGAATTAAAATTGTGAATTAAAATCGAATTTAGTCTCACCAACTGCTTGGAAATAATTAATTAATTCATTATGGATTAATTAGTTGGAGAAATTCAAGTTAGAAGTATTTCTAAAGTCATGCAAGAGTTATCCCTTAAATTAATGAGATTATCCCTTAATTAAGGAGATAAGATTGAGTTATATTTGAGTTGTAATTAGTTAGCTCAGTTTACTGAGTTAAGTCTAGTTAAATTAGTTCCAAACTATTTAAGGAACTAATTGTGAGTTATCAGTCAGTTGATGCATGCATGCACTCAACTAGTGTACTCCAGATAATTGAAGATTCCCTCATCAGAAACTCATGCATGTCTATTCTGAAAAAGACCCAATTGAGCCAAATGTCAAGTACAGTGTACTATCAGTTACATGTTTTCTCCTATAAAGGAAACTCATGCATGTAGTTAAGGAAAGGTTCCTTGAGGATTGCGCAGTTCTGACAGGGTGTAGGATCAATGTGAGTGATCAATCTTGCACTTGGTAACAGGAGGATCACCAAGGAGAAACTGCGCAAGGAAATAGGAGCTTGGAGGTTAGAGGAGAAGGCTTGTGAGAAGCTTTGATTACCTGTGAGAATCCAGGAGGATTCTACTGAGATTTGGCTAGTTGTGAGAGCTAAGGCTTTGTATAATTCTGATGTATTTCCGCCTTGTATGATAATATAGATGGTGGGGTTTTTAGTTGAGGCTTTCCCATGAGTATTTTTTGTGTTTCATGTGAGATGATTCTTATTCTTCTGGTTATATGTGTTCAACTCGATTCTTTCTCTATCTTTAAGCTTCCGCAAGTTTGATAGTAGAAGTAGATTATAGTATTTTGCTTTGGTATATTGAATTATCGAGTTAATCTACAGTCATATTTTCTACATAGATCTCAGAGGTAGATTTGTAGAGAATTTGCAAGAAATTCTACAAGGCATGGCAATAGAAAAAAAGATAAAAAATAGTTTTATTTCAAAAATACAAAAAAAAAAACAACTGGCATGTGACAAGTACGTGCGTATTTATGCGACAAAATGTATTTGAAAGAAATAATAAAGCGCAAAATAGGTGCCTTGTGTTTTGTAGGGCTTTGAAATGAAATTGAGGCATAATGGCATGTTTCTTCGAGACTATGTGTTCTTCTTAATAGAGATTACTGTCTCAAGAAAAAGACTCATGATAAGATCTCTCTATCAAAGTTAATTCTTGAGGTGTGGGAGTAAGCATCAAATTTTAATTAAAAAAATTTGTATTCTACGCATTTAAGAACATTGATGATCAAATCCCACTATTGATTTGCAGCAGTATTAACACACCTTGAACATTCAATATATCTCATTGATTACATAGTGGACATTTTGGGATTCAACATATAAAACTCAATGTTGAGAAGTGGAGTTGCATTTGCAAAGTGTATTAGTAATGTAGCATTTTCTAAAAAGTTGGGAAACTGGGTATGAGGTGGAGTTGTAGAAAAGTGTGTAGAATAAAAATACAAAGATTAAAGTCTATGAAGTCGTCGGCAAAAAAAGAAAAATACAGAAGAGTGAAAGTGATAAGATGTTTTTTGGTTTGCAAAGTGTTTATTTTTAATGTGTTTGAAGTTGAATAATATTTTGTTGGTTTTTTTGTGTATTGTTTCTTGTTTGTTTATGTGTGTTTGTTAGTTGGGAACCTAGTGCTACTCAATGAGAAAATTGCACTATGCATGAATTGGATAACATTTATTTGGTGATAGGCCCTTTGAGGGGAAATGAGTTGGTTCTCCTTTTGCCTATATAGAAACATAGTTCTCAAATTCATGTTTTCCCGATCCATTTGCTCGGTCTGGTTAAGATGTTGGATTTGCTACTATTGGTTTGCTACTATCAGATCTTTAGCCAGTACATAGAATTTTATAGCATGATTTCTTTGTCTCTCAATAACTATATTTGTTTGTTTATGTTTCAAGTTATATGGAATTATGTTAACATTTATAGAATATAGTCACAGTCTAAGTGACCTTACTAGTAGATTTTGTTTTTTCTTCTAATGTGTCTTGTGATTGTTGTATGTTAGAAGTTCATGTTTTCTTAGATAATTTTGTTGCAGTTCATAAGATTTTTCAAAGCAAGACAATTTATGTATCACTTGTATGCATATGTTAGTTTGTTTCAAGTTATATAATGTACATTTGTTTATGTGCTTGAAATTACATGTATTTGGTGGCTTGACAATCTGATTCGGTGGAGTATGAAGCAAAAATTTAGTTAGAACAAATAGTAGAGTGTCGAAAAATATGAACCAATGATTCAGTTAACATTAATACAATATAGTCTAGTGTAAGTGACCTTAGGAATATGTCTTATTCTTCATTTTAATATGTGTGTTTTATGATTTTTGTATGTTAGAAATTCATGTTTCCTTAGGTAATTCTCCTAGGGTTAGTAATATTTTTCGAAATGGGAGGAACTTTATAAAAATACTTTCATCTATTTCAATTTTATGTTTTCTACTTTTGTGTGTGGTTGTGGACATGGCCACTGAGCATGTGAGAGTTACCTAGTTGGATTGAAGTAAGGCGGTCGAGGCTAGCGGAACTGATATCTGAAATGATATCAATCATAAAATTATTTGGGACAAGTTAACAAGAAATAAATTTGAAATGCATGGATGACGGTAACTTGAAACTAAGATCTGTAATTATTGTTGTATGTTTTCCAAGTCCAAGTATCTAGGTTGGTTTTAATAGTACGATTGTAGATTCAATATTTTGTTTTTGGTTCACCTTGTTTGGAGCAGTGGAACTTGTCCTTTTATGTCCACAGTTCCTCACATGTTTTAGTTCTGAATCACATTTGGTAAGATAATCATGATAATAATGTTAACGAAAAAATGGATAATATAAAGTCAATTTTTTCTTTTGGACTTACCTTGTGCAGAGTGGTGAAACTTGCGCTTTTATTTTTGCACTTCGGCACATGTCTTTGTTGCATTTCAGTTCGACATGTCTTTGTTGCACAATTTATTTTTATAAATTTGAAATGCATGAATGATAGTAACTTGAAAGTAACATTTGAAATTAGTAACCTTTGTTTGATGATTGCATTATTGTTGTATGTCTTCGAAGCCTAGGTATCTGGGTCAACTTTTACAATACAATTTTAGATTCAATATTTGCTTTTGGGTTCAACTTGTGCATAGCCATGAAACTTATCACTTTACATCTGCACTTGAGAACATGTTAGAGTTTTTCATATAGTCATGAACCACATTTAGTTCCACATATATTATCCATTTGATATATGTAATATAATCATGATTGTAATGTTAAGGACAAAAATGGATAATGTCAATTCAATATTTTCTTTTGGACTCACATTTTGTGGAGTAGTGAAACTTTACCTTTTATGTACGCACTTCCATACACAAGTCTTTGTTGCATACATATTTCATTTCGCAGGACCCAACAATTTTAAACACTGCACCATGAATTCATGTCAGGGAATTATTCCTGCTGTGACATGGTTTGAAAATCCATGCTGCTATCATGTGGCACCCCATAACTCTGCCACATGCCACCAATTTTTGGTCAAATCAATGTGTATAAATTTGTTATTGTTTAAGTCCTAGGTCCTTCCACTTCCGCGGCGAGACTTGAGTGTTTGTTAAATGATAAACTATTATTTGTCGGCAATTGTTAGTTAGCAGCACTCGGCAATTTTAAACGATATGCCATGAATTCATGTTGGGGAATTAATCCCATGGAAATGTGTGTTGAGAAATATAGGGCAAATTTAGTTAAGACTAATTAATTTGATTTCTCTTTACTTTGATAGTTGCTTGTGACGTATTAGATTCTTATTGTTCTTGTATTATTGTTTATCATCAAACAACTGCCAAAACATGAAGATAAATGAACACTAGATGTAGGCACTCATCCAGGGCAAAAACCCCTAAGAAGGGGAAAACCTAGTCAAACCCTTTTACTAGTAGAACCAAATCAAGATGAGATAGACCAAGACCTTTTTTACCATGACACAATATTTCCTCCATCCATCAAGTTATCCTTAAAGAGTATTCTTTCAAAAATAAATCAATACTTCAACTCATGCAATGGACTTCATCCTTGTGTACATATACAATTTTTAGTCTCTTATCTCTTCTCTGTATTCATGGCCTTTCAATGCATAAGATATTTGTGTGTTGATGGTGTTGGACTCACCAACATTCATGGGATATCCCTGATATTAAGTCCCAACTAGACCTCACACCATTTGGAGTAGGAGTCCCAGCAATGGGTGGTAATGTTATGCTTTGATCGCAAAGACATGCAGAGGAAAGTGTGATCATTTTGGGTAAGATAAAGTGTGTGAACCTTCAGAAAGTTAAGTGCGATGCATGAAGGTTCCAACATAAGAATGGAAAATGAAGTGCACCCTTTGGAATCATGTAATAATATGCAACTTGAAAGGCACGCATGAGTGAAATGACATCACAAGCTAAGATGTGGAATAGTCCACAAGTTAAAGTGATGAGTTAATCCAACAACATGCATTCAACAAGATCCATGCAAATGCAAATAAAATAGTTCATAATCATATGCATAAGTTAAATAACACACATTTCCAATACAACAAGAATTGTCCTACTATATTAACAACATATGCATGAAATTGTTTTGGCTCTATAAGTGAAGGTTCCATCCATACATACACCATTGATGACCACTAGCCCCAATAGTGGAACATTACAATCAAGAACACTTGCTCCTCCAAAGAAGTATACTCGCTCTACTCTATGGAGAAGCCAAGGCTCTTCCACTAGTACCAAATGGTTAATTAATTACTAAAAAAACTAAAATTTGCATATCAACGACCAGTTTTCATTCGGTGACCAATAGTAGCTACTTTACAATATCTTATAATGCGACCAACTTTTAGTCGTTTTTAGCTTAATCATTAATTGGTTGTCTCAATTTTATCATCTAGTAGTATATTTAGTCATTAATTTAGTCATTAATTTTTGCAATTAATGTCCAAATATACAACATAATATATTACTATATGATTTCCCGAGAAAACCAATTAATGACCAAAGAAATATGACCAAAATGTTGGTCGTGTTATAAGATACTGTAAATTAGCTATTAATAGTCATATATATGCAAATTGTATTCATCATTTGAAACCAATGAATGACCAAAGATATATGACTAAATTGCGATTGTGTTATAAAATATTGTAAATTAGCTACTAATAGTCGTATATATGCAAAATTTAGTAGTCATTTGTAATCACAAATTTATCATTTGTAGTAGTCATTTATCTTTTTTTGGTAGTTTCATATTCATTATATAAATGACTGATTTAGTGATTTCTATTCATTTCATTTAATTTCATTAATAATCATTATAAACGACTAATTTAGTCATATATTCATTGTATTTGTGTTCATCATTAATCAATATAAACTACTAATTTAGTAGTTTTAGATTTATTTTATGTGTTCACTATTAATCAGCATAAATTAATTAGTATGATTTTGCGAGTAAATTAAAAGAAAATGTCAAACAATGTGCATATTTATCTAATATGAAAACACAAAGTTACATATGTTAATTAAAATACTAAATAATATCAAGTGAAAATATAAATAATTTTAAGCACATAAATTTTATTATATAAAATGTCAAATATTACAATATGAGTTTCCAAATTAATATTGGTTGGACTACAATTTACACAGAAATATTGTTTTATCACTTCAAAACATTATCACTGTCTTTCTAAGGCAATGCAAGTGAATTCATCAACTCTGGAGACTTGACCATCAGTGTTTATGTGTGTGTCTTATGCAGGATATTGGCTCCAAGGGTATCACTAGATCGGTTCTCATCTCTCATTCTTTTTTCATTTGTCGCTCCAGTTTAATTATTCTCCTCTTTCTTCATTTCTTGCTTCTTACTATCAATATTGAGTTCCTCTCCTAAAAAAGAAAGAAGATACAATGCAGAGTATAAGACATGAAAGACGATAAATACTTGAATATAAACTAAAATAGATTATAAAATATCTATATGACACATACCTCAACATCAGCAATGTCAATGCCATTTTTCCCCATAAAGCAAGAAACTCAAACAAGTTTTCTTCAGTTGGGCAATGGTGGCCACTGTGGCCAGATGACTTGTAAAAAACAAACAAACAAACAAACAAACAAACAAACAAAAAAAAACCGTCACCATAGAAAATAACACCTTAGTAACTTAGTATTCAACCTTCAAAGAAATCTTAGGCACAATTATGCCAACTAAGTTACATGCTAAAAAGCTCAAGATGTAGATAACTCGTTAAAAAAATAATCTTAGGTGTGATGTCTAATCCTTGTCGTTTTATTTGCAGCAACATTTCATTCTCTAACGTGTGAACTTGGTCAAGTATATAGACAACTTGTGCTCAAATACATGAAATTAGACTTTTTTAATAGCCATGAAAATATTTTAACACAAAATAACTAAAAGGATTTCAATTAATATATTGTAATACTTAACTCATCTTCAAGCTTTGGATGTTTTTTAAATGGCCATGATACCAAGTATTTTCAATTTCACAGTTAAAAGACAAACCAAAATCAAGGGACAAGTTCAAAATGCAATCAAACAATAAAGAGAAGATACCATGGAATGAAAATTGAAATTATAAAAAATATGTTTACCTATCCACTAGTGTCTTGCCTAGCATTCCTAAAACATTTGCTTGCCCAAAATAACCATGAGGTGAAAGAATCACAACATTAAAAACCATAGTAATCCCTACCAGAAACATTTCCAAATTCGATGGCTCAGGTGCCTAAAGGATCTCGAACAACAAATAAATCATATACAAAACATGCTCTGCATTGTCTCCCCATCTCTTTTCCAATTCCATTTACTATAACCTACCCACACCAGAGTCAAGTAACAATCAAACGAAGGCATTGCCATTTTTTTATCATTTATATCTACAAATTTTGAATATGATTTGTTTCGGTAACATATTAATTCATATTTAAAGTGAATGTCATGAGAATGTATCAATCAAGTAGGACATCAGAAAAATTGACCGTAATGAGGTCCTCAAACAATTCCTACAATATCAATAGTTTTCTTGTTGTAATATCTTGGGTAGAAAGAATAACATATCTGCAAAAGAAAAATTCATATATTACTTGTGTTCAAACTTTGTATATGGTGTATTCTTAGGCAAATTTTTAAGATGTTCCTCTGCCTTTAATAAAGCAAATTGTAGCTTGGTTAAACTCTATACCCTTTCATTCAACATCAATTTCTGCGCATTATTCTTCCCCATTTCTCAACATGCTACAAATGATAAATTTAAAGTCACATTGTTAGGCCCCTATACTACTAGTGTAACCCCTTATTGTTATTAGTACAACCCCCTTATTATATTGATGTACCCATGTAG
>APFE031016268.1:23768-64272 GCA_000404065.3 Pinus taeda | reverse complement strand
GTATCATCCAAGAATTGTTCATTTATGTAATGTAAAGGAGGTTGCCCCCTCGAAGAGGCTGAATTCTAAGGCGTTTATCTATATTTTCTATCTTTTCTTGAGCTGGTTTCATAACACACATAAAACCAAGAGAAAACCCTTTTTCTAACCAAAACAAACAAACGAATAGTGCCTCTAATAAAACTTCACACCTCATAAATTATTATACCATGTGTTTAGGCTAAAGCTAAGATTATTTGAACCATATTTAGGTCATACTTAATGGGATATTCATATGTTTACCGTGATGACAATTTGGTGTTAAAATCAATATATAAATCCAGGTTATTATCAGCAAAATTCAAGTATAATTCAGAAGAAGAAAAAAATAACGTCATTGCAAGGTAGTGGAGAGAAACCATCACATATCCTTGCTAAAGAAATAAGAAACAACAAAGAAAGGATCATATGGATGTTTCCCTCATTCCAATATTATTCCAAGGATGCTAGAATAAGATTGGCAGAGAAATAGAAGCAGAGGGAAGAAATCAGGATGGATAGATAACACACACTCAAATGTCACATCAACTTCTAAAAAAAGAGGGAAGAGAAGGTCGCAGGATTAGAGGGATCACTAACAGAAAGGGTCTAGAAAGCATGCCCAAAAAATAAAAGTAATGTATCAGGTAAGCACAAGACTAGTTAGTTGGTCACCTTAAACTTCAGCTAACCACACAAACTAAATTTTGAGTGACAAAACCCACATCGAGCCACATTCTAATAGCATTCTTACCATTTCATTATGATGAACTAAATTTCCATATTATAATATTAGTAAGTTGCATGAAGCCAAATAATCTACAATTATTATTTCAAACATAATACCTACTATAGTGTCCAAAATCCTCTGCATAAACTTCACTCCAACACTAGAGCAAGATCCAATTATCATCATGACCTTATCCAATAATGTAATAATGGCCTAAATGTCCACTAGATTTAAGTTTATAGATGTATTGTGGTTAATTAATGTAAAGTGGCCTAGTCATTAATAAAATCCTACTATGATGGTTAATAAATAAAAATCACTATTTTCATTACATAAGGTCCACTACTGGTGGATTAGTGAACAATATATAGAGTGGTTGTAACTAGGGATGGAGTGCTCCTCATGTAATCAAGGAATGCTTATATATCAAGCTTTGGCACTCGTCTTGGAGGTCATCCCCTTTCAAGTGGTTGGGATATCTTTCACTCGCTCGATTAGTGTGGATAATAGAAATCCTTTGATGTCCAATTGTGTGTTCCTTCTATTATTTTTATTATTATGCACTATCGATCTTAACAAGTAGTATCAAAGCAGCAATTTGGGTCATGTGAAATAATTTTGTTTTATTTTTTGCAGATTATCTTGCGGTGGCATTTCTCCTTGCTTGGAAGCCATATTGCAGTGGCACCAAATTCCATCAGAAGTGCAGTTGTGTCACCATTTCCAAAATGGGTTATAATTGCAATTTTGAGCGATACTGAGGAAGTTACAACCATTTTAAGTTGCAACCTCAAAACCATAGCCAAAAAAATGAGATCAAATGATAATTATATTGTGGCATGACTTTCTTTTTGTTTAGGAGCCTGATTGTAATCACACCAGTGTCATCCAAAGCAAAGTTTTGATGTCATTTTCAGATTAGGGTCATAATAGCAATTTTAAGTAATATTAAGGAAGATATACCCTTAAAAAGTCAACTTTCCAACTTTACAAGTTATGGCTGTCAAAACTAAAAACTTTTCTTGTGGCTTGATTTTCTCTCTACTTGTGAACCAAATTGAGGTCATGCAAATGCCACTTGAAGCAAAGCATCAATGTCATTTCTAATTTAGGTTCATCGCAGTTATTTTAAGCAATATTAAAAGAGTTGCAACGATTTTATGTTTTTCCATTCAACCACAAAAGCCTAGTGGAAAAAGGAGATCCATTGAATATTAATATATTTTTCCCCTCGTTGATGAATTTTTAGATTTATGGGAAACCTACATTGAAGGATCCCTTGAAGAAAGCTTATATAGCCTATGAAGAGTGTAATCAAAAGTGTTTAATAGAACTTGAAGAAATAGTGAAGGAGAACCATGATCGCTCAAGAATTGAAGTCATTCAAAGTGAAAAACTACTTGTCATTCACCCCATTACACAAAGTACATAAACCATGTATTCTAAATTTTAGTGCTTGTGAGACAACAAATTTGAACTTTTGAAGTTAAGTTCAATAATGGAATACCATGAGAAAACACAACAATAAAGGAACGTTATCATTTGAAGATTTTGAAAAACATAATTGGAAAACACCCTTGTTGACATGAGCCTAAAAACCACTTGACATGGTCAAAACCCTCTTCACCAACATTATGGTTACAATGGAAGCAATAAATTACCTTAATCGAGGAGCGCTCAAGCTATAAAGAGGCCAAATGCACTTTGAAAAATAAAGTTGTGTATTTTACTTAGTGACTAAGTAATATGACACATCCAAACAAGCCTCATGTGTTGTATCCTAGTGTCAAACACCAATACGTGAGGATACATGTCTGACACATTTGGCACAGGTCCAACACATGCCCTAAAAAATAAGGAACAGACTAAAAAATATTAGACAGTCATGGGAAAAAAGGGAATCACTTCGTATCCTTTGGTGAGATTCCCAAGAAAAAAATTCACAGAGGTAGCAAGGTCAATAGAAAATCCTCAAATATTATCAGCCTCAAAACAATCTTGGAGTCTCCCAAGTATGCTAGAATGAGCAACAACTGCCCCAATTTGTCAACTCCATGACTAGCTCCATGCGCAGGGGGGCAATAGCCTCCCTTGTTCGTTGCGTCGAGCACAGCAGGGGGCGGAAGCCCCCCTTGTCAAGGGATTGGAGGGGGTCGGTAGCCCCCCTCTTCGGGGTCCAGGGCAGCACCCTAGGGAAAAAAAATTGGACCCTATATTAGGTGGGCATACCTACCTATGATTTTCGCACATGGTTTTGGGCATGATGGTTTTTTTCCCATGATATTTTGTAGATCCGGTCAAGTGAACTACGGTTATGTTCTAATCCAAGGTTAATCGATTGGGATTTATGGATGCTTCAACATGTATATATATGTATTGTAACATTGAAAGGAATATAATGAAAAATCAATCTAGTAGTCTTGATTTTGGGATCCAGGGGAAAATATATGTGTATATATCTTTTATGTTTTATGCTCTCGCCATTGTTTATTTTTTGTTTCTGCAATTCATATTTAGGTAATTTATGTATAGTGTTAAAACCTACATTTGGTATAAGAGTTGTTTTGGATTCAAGGTGACACCTTTGCTACTGAGGGGTTTTGCTTAGGCTTGTGGTAGACTCTGTTCAGTGGGAGATCTGTGGGATTGATTCTTGTGGTGAAAGAAGACGGAAAGGAGTGGAAAGATAGAGATTAAGAAATTTAATGGTACGAGTTTTGAGTTGTGGAAAATCAAGATGGAGGATCTGCTGGTGGATAAAGATCAGTGGATCGAGGTAGATCCGGATACTAAACCAATGGCAATGTCAAATGAAGACTGGGCGAAGTTGGATCAAAAGGCAAAGAGCACAACACAGTTGGGTATCTCAGATTCAGTATTGTTGAATGTGTCAAGAGAAGCATAGGTGGATGATTTGTGGGACAAGTTAGGGGCTTTGTACCAATCTAAGTCTCTGGTGAATAAGTTGTTCCTATGGAAAAAGTTGTATAACCCGAGGATGAAGGATGGAGACTCAGTGAAAGAGCATCTAAACACCTTTAATATTGTGGTAAGTCAGTTGTTATCTTTTGCTATAAAAATTTCAGATGAAGATAAGTGCATCAGTTTGTTGTGTTCTCTACCAAATTCATGGGATAGTCTCGTTGTTGCAATAGGGAGCAATGCGACTGCCTTGCAGTTTGATGAAATAGTCTCATCCCTGCTGTCGGAGGAGATGAGACGAAAAAATATAGAGGGCCGGAATGGTGATGCCTTTTCTGTATGAGGACAGTCCCAAAACAAAACAAAAATAAATCCTCGAGTGGGAGATCTAAATCTAGAGGGTGATCTAAATCTCCAGGAAAACCTGTAAAGGTGTGCTGGAAATGCAGAAAGGAAGGGCACTTCAAAAATTATTGTAGATATAAATATCCTTAGAAAGGAAAGGGATTTGACGATGCTCCTTCTGCAGAGGTGAAAACCACCTTAGATGAAGGTGGGGATGTGTACTTGTCTTATTCTTCAAGTACACATGTAGATCAGGAGGCATGGTTGATTGACTCAGGTGCATCCTTTCACTTCACCCCCCATAGGGAATGGTTCTGCGAGTATGATAAATGTGGTGGCGGTGATGTCTTCTTAGGGGATGACAGGAAAGCTAGAGTCATCGGTCATGTAAAAGTCAAGTTGAAGTTGTAAGGTGGAAGGATTAGAGCACTTCCAGGTGTTCTGCATATTCATGTATTGGCCAGAAATCTAATAAATAAGTTAGATGATGCAGGTGTAAAAACATTGTCCGAGAAAGATACCTGCAACATGGTTTAGGGAGCTCTGGAATTGATGCGGGAGTTCGGATTGGAACTATGTATAAGCTTCAGGGTAGCACTATTATTGATGGGTGCAACAGTTTTGTGGTTCCTGAAAGTGGAGAAAAAAATTGAGTGGTCTCTGAAGAAAAGACCATGCTATGGCATTAAAGGCTTGGACATATCGGAGAGGTGGTCCTTAGAATACTTCATGGTAATGGTATGGTAGAAGGCATGTCTAATTGCTCTCTGTATTTTGATTTCTATGAAAATTGTGTATATGGGAAGCAAAATCGGGTGAGTTTCCCCTCTGGTGCTAAGAGGGTGAAATGAATATTAGAGCTTGTGCACAGTGATGTGTTTGGACCGGTGTTAGTTCTATCACTGGGTAATTTTGTGTACTATGTGACATTTATAGATTACTTCTCAAGGAATACTTGGACATATTTCCTCATGAAGAAATCTAAAGTCTTTGATAGGTTTAAAGAATTTAAGGCTCTGGTGGAAAACCAGACGGAGAAGAAGATGAAGGTGTTGAGACCAAATAACGATGGAGAGTTTTGCAAGAAGGAATTTGAAGATTTATGTAATAAGTGTGGTATAGCACGGAAAAAGATTACTCCATACATGCCTCAGCAAAATGGAGTTGCAGAAAGAATGAATAGGACGTTGATGGAAAAAGCAAGAAGCATGCTCAGTGGTATCATGTTAGGACAGGAATTCTGGGCAGAGGCATTGGACACTACACGTTACATGGTCAATAGAAAACCTTCATCAACGTTGGAGGATAAGAATCCACAAGAGGTATGGACTGGTAAGAAACCCTCTCTTTCACATCTGAGGGTATTTCGATTTGATGTATATGTAAATGTTCCAAAGGAGAAAAGAACCAAGTTCGATAATAAATCTGAAAGGTGCATCTTTATTGGGTATAAGGATGGTTTAAAAGGTTATAAGATTTGGAACCCAGAAACAAGGTAGGTTGTCTATAGCTATGATGTGGTGTATAGAGAGGTGAAATATGTTATTAAACATGAAGCCCTACCAAAGGAACTTGAGAAGATAGAGTTTGAGCTAAAGAAGGAGGAATCAGACTCTACAGTAGAAGAGGAATTAGAAGATGAAGATCCACAAACTCCAGCTATGAGAAGATAAGTTCGAGAAAGAAGTCAGCCAGAAAGATATAGTCCAGCTACTTTATATTCAAATTTTACTTTATCTATTACCGATGATGATCCCAGAATTGTCAGGGAAACAATATATTTAGAGGATGGAAACCTTTGGAAAGAGGTCATGGTTGATGAAATGACATCTTTGCACAAAAATGAGGATTGAGATCTAGTGGAGTTGTTGGCTGGAAGGAAACCCATTGGCAGCAAATGGGTGTTTAAGAAGAAGATGAATGCTGAAGGCAAGGTGGAGATATACAAAGCTTGGTTGGTAGCAAAAGGTTATTCCGAGGTGCTGGGAATTTATTTTGGTGATATTTTTTCTCCTGTTGCCAAGGTAGATTTTATTAGTTTACTTTTATTTGTTGTTGTTGCTTTTGATTTTGAGGTAGAACGGGTGGATATGAAGAGAACATTTCTTCACGGGGATCTGGAAGAAGAGATCCACATGAAACGACCTGAAAGTTTTGCGGTGAAGGGTAAGAAAGAACTGGTATGCAAGTTAAAAAAATTCTATGCATGGGTTAAAACAATAACCAAGGATGTGGTATTAGAAATTTGATACATATATATGGGGACATGGCTTCACCAGAAGAAAAGCATATCACTATGTGTATTTTAAATTAATTGGCGACCGTGTTATTCATTTGGTCTTGTATGTGGATGATATGTTGTTGATTGGAAATAACAAAGAAATTATCCAAGAATTGAAGACCTAATTGTCCTCCAAATTCTACATGAAAGATCTTGGTGCTGCAAACTATATTTTGGGCATGGAAATTAAATGATATCGGGCAAAAAGGAAGCTCTAGTTAAACCAGAGGAAGTATGTTGAGACAATATTGTAGAGGTCTAATATGTAGGATAGTAAACTGGTGAAGGTTCATGTTCCTGTCGGTGTAAAGTTATTTGTTGAATAGTGTCCCAAGACACAAGAAGAGGAAGAGGACATGTCTTGTGTTCCATACGCAAGTGAAACCGGTAGCCTGATGTATGCAATGGTCTATGCTAGACCAGACATTGCACATGTAGTGGGAGCATTGAGCAGGTTTATGTCAAAACTAGGGAAGGAGCATTGGACAACAGTGAAGCAAGTTTTCAGGGATTTGCGTGGTACTAGTGATTATAGTCTATGCTACCAAGGAAGACCATGATTGGATATATTTTTGGACATCCATGGATTTGTTGATGCAGACTGGGCTGGAGATCTGGATTAGAGAATATCTGCAAGTGGATATGTATTTAAGCTATTTGGAGGTGCATTCAGTTGAATGAGTAAGAGACAGTGTGTAGTGTCACTTTGAACAATAGAGGAAGAATACATGGCAGACACTCATGCAAGCAAGGAATAAATTTGGTTGCATAGATTGTGTTCAAGTATGGGGTTGGTACAATGAGCTATAAGGATAGATTGTGACAACCAAAGTGCAATTTTCTTGGCAAATAACCCTACTTATCATTCAAAGACAAAGCACATTGATGTTCAGTATTGCTTTGTGAGGGATATGGTTGAGGACAAAAAGGTGTTGTTGGTAAAGTATGACACTGAAGAATGTTGCAGATGTATTAAAAAATGTATGCAAGGCTGGACCAATGACTAAGCTCTCATGTGGCCCCCTGTGGAAAGAAAAAAACAAGTGGAAGAATGTTGGGTGTGTGTTATATTCTTTCCATGATTAGCTCCATGCACAGGGGATTCATAGTCCCCTATGTTTGTTGTGTTGGGCACAGCAGGGGGAGCAGTATCCCCCCTTATTAAGGGGTTTGAGGGGGGAAATAACCCCCCTCTACAGGATCCGAGGCAGTAGCCCGGGGAATTTTTTTTTGGAACCTATATTAGGTGGGAAAACTTGGTCTATCTACAGGTTGAGTAGCTCCCTCAAGAAATTACGCAATTTTGGAGGGGAACCAACCTTCCCTCCAAAAATTGAGAAATTCTATCTGGCAACTTGTTGGGCTCCAGATTTGCGCAAATTTACTTATCACTGTTCACTTGAAAAATTGTGCAATTCCTCCTAGCAGGACTGCTCAGCCCAGAAATTGCGCAATTCTAAGTAGTAGTCAGGTGCTCTACCCAGAAATTGCGCAATCCCTATGGGCAACCAGCCCAGCTCCCTCCCAGAAATGCGCATTTTTTCCTCCCATCTGAGCAGACTATTGCATGCGCATTTGAGTTGACCGGTTCCCTCAGTGATCGAGCAAAACTGAATTGCATGCATGGGATGCTTCTCCCAAGGCAGCATGTAAAGGCATCCCTTGATTCAGGGATCTGCTTTTAGCAGCTGGAGGTTGCATGCAAGGATCATTTCAGAAACCTCCCCACCAAGTGTCGCTCTTCCTAGATTTGTGGCATGCGCTTCACATCTTCAAGTTTATCAAAAATCATTTATGGATGCTAAAAAGCTAATTCCTCACATCGAACTTGGAACTCTGACATCTCACATTGCATGTAGCAGTCGTCAGCACATTCAACTAAGTTGTTTTGGGGTAAGCTTGCCTTTCATCTTTTGTGTTGCATTTTTGTCGCTTTTTGTGTTTCACTTTGTGTGAGAGCTGTATACTTGATTTCAGTGAGCACTATTTTTCGTTTACATGCATACTAGCATGTAATAGCACCGTTTCAGTTTTCATTAACATCTCGCTATTGTCACATTCTTGACACTATTTTGCACGAATGGTCGTTGTTGTGATGGCTTGCTTCACACAGATTCATACTTTCCCCATTTTCGGAATCCTACACTTATTGTTTTCATGAATGATCATTCACTCTTGTTTGCACTCATCTCATCATGCATTCACAATTCTCATGTTTTCAGTCACCCGTCGGCCAGACTGGACTACCTTGGCCTGGACCAGGCTACCTTGCCTGGACCGTGCCTTGCCCAGAGAGCACTGCACATTTCTAGAAGTGAAGGCTTTGCCTTCCCTCTATAAATTGCGCAATTCTAGCCAGACACTAACCTTCATGCATGCATTGTGCAATTCTTTGAGGCAATGTCCTATTGGCCCCAGAAACTACGCAATGCATTTTTTGGTTGCATGTCATCACTGACTGAAATTGCGCATTGCACAATTTCAATCCTCAGCGGGCCAGGCTAGACTATGCCTTGCACAGTTCCAGCAGTCAGTTAGCCTCCTGACAGCCTAGACTGTGGCTTGCGTAGTTTTGGCAGTCAGTCTCCCGACCTCCCGATGAAAATTGCGCGACCTTCATGATCAGTCACATAGGTATGTTGCAAGTAACTTCTCAAGTTAGTTTTGGTTTTCAACTGAAATATTGCTTGCCATGTGTGTTTCCATGTCTCCATGTATCATAGGTGTGCATCTTCCTCTCAGTAGTACAAGTACAATGGTTTCCAGGAGAGCAGATTCGAAGACACTGTTCAGAGCACACTTGGGGATGCAGTTGATCAAGTGTCTATGAACTTGCCTACCCACGAAGACATCAAGTTGTTTGTAAAAAGGACATCAAGATATGACAGCAGCAACATCATAGCAAGCAACACCATGAACAGAAGCTGAAGTCATCATACCGGATGCAACGAACACAGGAGGAAGGTTGTTGACAACACAGAGGTGGAACAAAGTTGCAAGCTCAAGCAAATCCACTTGTGATGAAAGCAACTTTGGAGACTCGGGCTATGAGGTGATGACACGACATGAAGATCATGCAAAGGCAGAGAATGGAACACAAAAGGAGTTGCACGTGCTGAAGCAACAACTCAAGGAAGAAGATGAGTCACATAGACGAGAGAATGAGTTGCAGCAGGAACATGTACAGTAGGGGGTGCAACAAGCACAAAGGGATGAAACTATGCCCTTATAAGTTATAGATCCATCCCAACAGCTAGCACGGAGTAAACATCGTGATCAATATTGTTGATCGCATGCAAGGGAATTCAACAACATGCATGTCATTGTGCGTACTCATGCTATCCCACCCATTCAACAAAATCACCGAGGCAAAGACAAGAAGCAAGTTTGACTGGAGTTGAACATGCAGTTGACAATCGATGCGCATGACCACCAGCACACACTGGAAGATCAAAATAGACACTATGCATTAGTGTGTTGTCAGTTCAGTTGCACCCAAGAAGACCATGCGCATGCTAGCAGACAAGTTGGATGGAGGAGCCATACCAATGCAGTCAGATGTAATGTAGGCAAGAGTTCGCTTTAGCAAGATGTCACCATGGAGTGCATGTACACCATCATGAACATCCAAGCTTGGCATCAGCTCACCACCTTCACCATCACAAGCATGTCAAAGAGTTGGTCTCACCACAATGGACCGAGTGTTAGTGATGTCGTTCATGGCTTGCTCAAGCCATTTTGTCTCACATGGGCACATGTGCATTGTAATGTAACATCTTGTCAAGTGTAAGTTCAAGTGTCGATAGTTGGATGTAACAGTCATAGAGTACATGAAGAGTCATGAGGGTAGATGAACTGTCACAAAGGGGCATGTCAGGGTCACCCCACCCTTTGCTATAAGCAGAACCTCATAACTCATTGTAGAGGCTTTTGGTCAACCAATCTTTCGATAGGACTATCTTAGAGAAAGATTGGACAGTATTGTAACGAGCCTTGGCTTCTCCACTATGCAGAGCTAGTACATCTCTTTGGAGAAGCAGGCAGTTGTGGCTATAACATTCCGCTATCGGAACTAGTGGTTGGACATGGATGTATTGTATGAGTGGAACTTACACTTCTTAATATAATAGAGCCAACACGTTCATGCATATGTTATATTGTATTCTATGCTATCTCGTTTACTATGAATGATATATGTATTTGTTTGGTTATGCATGCATGTATGGACTATTTTGTATAAGTATGTATGAATCTTTTTGAAATGTGTTGTTGGTTTAACCATCACTTTGGATTGCTCACTAACTTACTTTCCATATTGTGATGCATCTTCACTCATGTGTTCCCTTCCAATCTGTGTACTATTACAGGTTTCCAAGGGGTGCACTCACTTCACCCTCAGTGTGTTAGAACCTCTCATGCACCTTCCTTGACTTATTGTAGTGATCACACCCTTGCTACCAACAAGGACATCTTACTTGCCTCTATGTGAAATCCCAGTCAAGGCATTACTGTACAACCCACTACTGGGACTCCTACACCAAACGGTCTGAGGTCTAATTGGGACTTCTTACCGGGGAGATCCCCTTACATGTTGACGGGTCCAGCACCGTCAACATTTTGGTGCTAGAAGGAGGGCCAGATGACTAGCTGAGTCCTCACATTTGTTTTGAATCTCTACATATCTATCATGACTAACTACAGAGTTCCTCTTCTGGAGTGTATGTCTTATGGAAACGACTTCATTATCTCATAAGAGCTCTTGGATAACTTGTCACATAAAACATATGATAGTGGAGGTCACGTAGCCTTGATTAGGCATGCGGTCGGCATTGTAGGCTCATGTGAAATACATGGAATCTTTGAAGAATACATGACCTCTGCTTTGTTCATCTACACACTTCGAGGGCACCCAATGCACTAGTGTGCCACGCTACCCAAAAAATATATTCATTCTCTTGCTCATCTGGTCGTAGAGATGGACTGTGCTTTCAATCACTTTAACCATAAAGCACTCGATCAAGAAATTCTGAAATTACGAAAGCACCTGATGAATCCGTTGATCAGTTTTACACATGCTTTTGTAATCTTGCATACCGATTTCCCAAAGATGAAATTGATTGGGAATTTATTTATGGAAGATTTGAGTATATTCTTCGCATATCTGAACCTCGCTCAACACACTTTGGTGATGGAGATGCATAATCACAGGCAGGCACATTTACTATCACAAGTGATTTTCCGCCTTCACCTCATCAAACAGCTCCACGATTGTAGAGTGATGTGGGAGATTATGCACACACATCTGTTGAACTGTCACATCCTCCCACCCCACCTACTCTTGAGATCTGTGCAGATTTGGCTTGCAAGCCTGTTGGTTGTCGCGTGGCTTCATTCTCTCAACCCCCATCCCCCCATTCTATTGATCCTCCGGATTGTTCTGTCTTGTGTTCTTCCATTCCAGACTCCTCACCTGTTGTGAACGAGGATCAAGTTGTCGATGAAGTTGGTGTTATGCACCAAACCTGCACCATCATCCATGATGAGTATGTGTGGGAATCTAAAGAAGAACTCACAGTTAAGGATGAATCCCTTCCAGCCGCTCCTCATCCACATTATCCTAACATCCCTTGTGATTCATCCACTGCTGATTTACCCTGTGAAAACTCATTTCCAGATGTTTCTACTTCCGATTGTTCATAGGACACGTCAGATGTCAGTCTATCATTACAGTGTGGACAGGACACATCTTCCTCCAGAAATCCGTCAAATCTGTCATCTGTCATTTCTGAAAAAACAGATGGTGAACATCTTTGTTTCCCATCTACCCCTCTTCCTAATTCATCAAATCATGAGGATGTTGACAAACATCCTAAATTTTATGATCTTGGTTTTTGTGATCTCTCTACTTCTTCATTTGATCAAAATGGTGATTCAATCATTGTTAATCTGTCTAAGACATTGGTCTACAATGATCTATCTATCAATGAAGTCGAAACCCTATAGATTGTCGAGGCACTTCAGCTTGAGCTGATGGTTAAGTCAAGCCCTCACTATCTTGAGGTTGGTTTCACTTCCGGTCAGGAAATTGTTGAAACACTCAAGGCTCCTCATCACTCGCTGCTTTGTATTGAAGATCAACCAAACACCCAGATTTTACTTCCTCCACTTGAACCACACGATCCCATCACTCATGCATTGGAGGAATCTTTCACAGCAAGCACACATGAACAACATAAGTGGTCTACCTTTCACACATTTTCTTTCATGTCACAGTCATGAGAATGCATACACTTGACATCTGCACATAGTGTAGCATAACACCATGGAAGCTCCATGGAGTGCATGTCATGCACTTTCACTAATCTTTGTTCTGCGGTCACTTGTAAGCTCGGAGTGTGTCCATCTTCATCGTTACATATTTCATGCTTTTTGGTTTGTGCAACTATGATGTTTGCAAACCGTGCCTTCACCAACATGGGTCAACCAATGCGTAGGTGCCTACATTGGAAGTATCACTTCACGTGAGATGATCCATGCAATGTTAGCTTAGGAGTAGGAGTAGTGTTTGCTTTTGGGTTGTTTGCTTACATGCATGTTTGCTTCTTTCTTTGTGTGTTTGTTTGTTTTCTTGTTTGTTTCCTTACTCACTTTACTTTAGAATTTGCTTCTACTTCTTGCTTTGCTTTTTGGTTTGTTTACTTGTTATTATCCGTAGGTTAGTTTCACATGGACCGTGTGTGACTCTTGAAACAACAAGATGGGTAAAGTACGAGAGGACTTGCACAACTATCAACATTTGGTTATCTGTTGCCCGCTCTCTTATGTAATAACTTGTTGTCTTCAGTCCATGATACATCAATGGAAAATATGTACTGTTCGAAGTGAACCTTGGTGAAAACACAACGCTTGCACGCTAACTAGTATCACCTACTCTAGTCATTTTTTTTTGGGTTAATCCTTGTCAGCTCAGTCAAGTAGAGTAAGGTGAGGGGGAAAACCTTAACAAGCATGTTAGAGGTATACATAAAGTACTTCTCTGAAGGAACAACCTATTATGCTCTCAATAAGTCGGGATCCCTCTTCTGCCTCTAAAATGAATAAGTGTTATGCACAGTTATGAAGATGAAAAATGAAAAAGTGAAAAAGTTTGAAAAAAATGAAAAATGAATAAGGTGAAAGAAGAGAAAGGATTCTTGCATAGAGAGGTGATGCAAGTAACTCCGTTAAGGTACTGACCAGGCTTGCTGGTAGCAGAGCGATGCTTGTGTTCTTGCGTGATTTCGTCGAGGTACTGTCTAGGCTTGCTGACAACGGAGCAACACCAGAGATGAAAATAAGACTCTGACGACTATACTACTTCTTTACCAATATACCCCTCAACCCCAATCGAAACAACTATGTTGACTTGGCTAGGAATGTGTGTCAATTGACCAAGAGCTTAGCAAATGCTACATCTTACAATCAAGCAAGTGTGGAAACCAAGACGAACTAAGAACTAAACAATACTTCCGGAGGTGTTAGACTTGCTTTTCATGAACAAGGTCCATTTTGAGAGCTATATTTCTACCAGTGTGTCGCCAAGTGTTGTAGCGACTACAACCACCCTCCAAAATTTTGCCATAGCTTCGTTTTGGAGCTTCCCTACCAACCTTTCGCAGTAGCATGTCTTGTCTTGTCAAGTACACAAGATTCAGTGATTTTCTTGCAAAATGACAACCTGTCCATCAAATCTTGTTGCATCCCCCTCATAGGATGTTTCACCGGACTTGGTCCAACTATAGGGTGAGCAGCTCCCTCAAGAAATTGCACAATTATGGAGGGGAACCAACCTTCCCTCCAGAAATTGTGTAATTATATTTAGTAGCCTACGGGGCTCCAGAATTACACAAATTGTGCAATTCCTCCCAGCAAGACTGCTCAGCCTAGAAATTGCGCAATTCTAGGCAGCAGTTAGCTACTCTACCCAGAAATTGCATAATCTCTCTGGGAAGCCAGCCCAACTCCCTACCAGAAATGCACATTTTTCCTCCCAGCTGAGCAAATTGTTACATGTGCAATTGATTGACTGGTTCCCTCTGAGATCGAGCAAAACTGATTTGCATGCATGGGCTGCGTCTCCCAAGGCAACATGCAAAGGCATCCCTTGATTTAGGGATCTTCTTTTAGCAGTTGGAGGTTGCACACAAGGATCGTTTCAGAAACCTCCCCATCAAGTGTCGATCTTCCTAGATTCATGGCATACACGTCACATCTTCGATTTTATAAAAACTCATAAACTGGACATTGCAGAGCCCATTCCTCACATCGACCTTGCAGCTTTGGCATCCCACATTGCATCTAGGAGTCGTCAGCACATTCAACTCAGCTTGTTTGGGGTACCCCTGCGTTTCATGTCTTGTGTTGCATTTATGTCGCTTTTTGTGTTTCGCTTTGTGTGAGTGTTGTCTGCTTTACTTTAGTAAGTGCTTTCTGTCGTTTACATGCATACTAGCTTGTACTAGTACTATTTCAGTTTTTGTTAACATCTCACTGCTGTCGCATGCATGAAACTTTTTTGCATGGGCGGTCGTCGTTGCAGTGACTCGCTTCACAGACATGCATGCTTTCCTCGTTTTCAGAATCCTACACTTGTTGTTTGCATGAATGATCATTCACTCTTGTTTGAACTCATCTCACCATGCCTTCACACTTCTCATGTTTTCAGTCGCTCGTCGGACGGACCAGGCTGCCTTGGCTCGGACTGTGCCTTGCCCGGCTAACACTGTGCATTTCCGGAAGCGAAGGCTCTGCCTTCCCTCTAGAAATTGTGAAAGTCTAGCTAGGCACTGACCTCCAGGCATGGATTGTGCAATTACTAGAGGTAGTGTCCTGTTGGCCCCAGAAACTGCGCAATGCATTTTGCTGGTTGTATGTCACTACTGACTGAAATAGTGCATTGTGCAATTTTAGTCTTTAGCAGGCCAAGATGGACAGTGCATTACGTAGTTCTAATAGTCATTCAGCCTCTTGGCAGTCCAAATTGTGCCTTGTGTAGTTTTGGCAGTCAGTCTCCTGACCTCCCAATGGAAATTGCGTGACCTTCATGATCAGTCATACAGGTCTGTTGCAAGTTAGTTCTCAAGTTCATTTTGGTTTTAGACTAATAGATTGCTTGCCATGAGTGTTTCCATGTCTCTAGGTATCACAGGTGTTCATTCAGTTCTCAGTAGTATAGGTACAATGGTTTCTAGGAGAGTAGAGTCAGAGACACCATTCAGAGCACACTCGGGGATGCAGTCAATCAAGTGTCTATGAACTTTCCTACCCACGAAGACATCAAGTTGTTTGTAGACAAGGACATCAAGATATGACGGTAGCAGCATCACATCAAGGAGCACCATGTACAGCAGCTAAAGGAATCATACTAGATGCAACAAACGTAAGAGGAAGGTTGTTGACAACACAGAGGCAGAACAAAGTTGCAAGCTCAAGCAGATCCACTTGTGATAAAAGCAACTTTGGAGACTCAGGCTGTGAGGTGACAACACGACATGAAGATCGCACGAAGGCAGAGAACGAAACAAAGAAGGAGTTTCATGTGCTAAAGCAAAAACTCAAGGAAGAATAGGAGTTGCATAGACGAGAGAATGAGTTGCAGCAGGAATAGGTACAACAGGGGGCACAACATGCACTCACAGATGAAACTTCGTCTATATAAGTTATAGATCCATCCGAACATCTAGCATAGAGTAGACATGGTGAGAAATGTTGTTGATCACATGCAAGGGAATTCAATAACATGGATGTCATTGTGCGCACTCATGCGATCCCACTCATTCAGCACACTCGCCACGACAAAGACAAGAAGCAAGTCCGACTGGAGTTGAACATGCAGTTGACAATTGATGCGCATGACCACCAGCACACATTGGAATATCAGAATGGACACTATGCATCAATGTGTTGCCAGTTCGTCCACACCCAAGAAGACCATGTGCATGCTAGCAGACGAGTTGGATGGAGGAGCCATACCAATGCACCCGAATTTAATGGAGGCAAGAGTTTGCTTCAACAAGATGTCACCATGGAGTGCATGTACACCATCACGGACGACCAAGCTTGGCATCATCTCACCACCTTCACCATCACAAGCATGTCAAAGAGTTGGTCTCACCACGACGTACCGAGTGTCAGTGATGTCTTGCTCAAGACATTTTGTCTCACATGGGCACATGTGCATTGTGATGTAACATCTTTTCAAGTGGAAGTTCAAGTGTCGATAGTTGGATGTAATAGTCATAGAGTAGATGAAGAGTCATGAGGGTAGATGAACTGTCACAAAGGGGAATGTCAAGGGTCACCCCACCCTTTGCTATAAATAGAACCTCATAACTCATTGTAGAGGCTTTTGGTTAGCCAAGCTTCTGATAGGACTATCTTAGAGAAAAATTTGACATTGTTGTAACGAGCCTTGGCTTCTCCACTACGCAGTGCTAGTACATCTCTTTGGAGGAGTAGGCGGTTGTGGCTGTAATGTTCTGATGTCAGAACTATTGGTTGGACATGGATGTATTGTATGACTGGAACTTACACTTCTTAATATAACAGAGTGAGCACGTTTCATGCATATGTTGTATTTTATTCTATGCTATCTTGTTTACTCTAAATGATATATGTATTTGTTTGCTTACGTATTCATGTATGGACTATTTTGTATAAGTATGTATGAATCTTTCTGAAATGTGTTGTTGGTTTAACCATCACTTTGGATTTCTCACTAACTTGCTTTCCAGCTTGTGATGCATCTTTGCTCGTGTGTTCCCTTCCAAGCCACGTACTACTACAGGTTTCCAGGGGATGCACTCACTTCACCCTCAATGTGTTAGAACCTCTCATGCACCTTCCTTGACTTACTGCAGCTCTCACACCCTTGCTACCAATAGGGACATCTTACTTGCCTTTGTGAAAAATCGTGGTCAAGGCATTATCGTACGACCCACTGCTGGGACTCCTAAACCAAACGGTCTACCGTCTAATTATGACTTCTTACTGGGGAGATCCCCTTACATGTTGGCGGGTCGAACACCATCAACACAACGATAATAAGATGTTTTCTCTTGTCTTTGGCACTGATTCCCATGCTTATTCATGGTGGTTGTATTAGTTGTCTGGTACCTCACCATATTTGTATGTGTGCTTTCATATAGGCAAGATGTTATGTATTGATACACAATGGTTGCATGCTGTTACACAAAAAATTGTCACCGTGACTTTCTACAGTTTGTGTGAGTCCATCAACACTCATACATATCTCCTTTGCAAGTCTTAAGCCTCAGCTCTTCAAGTCAAGCCTTGAAAATGGGAGAAGGACCTTAAAAATATCTCAAATACTGGTTTCGCACTTTCTCCTAGCATTGCCTGCGGTGCTGCACCCAATGGTCATGTTTCCTGCGAACCTGACTGCTCTGTTTGTTGAGTAATGGGTGCGAACCAGTCTCCTCTACTTTGACAAGCCTCACTCACTTCCCAAATGACATGAAAGGTATGTGATCTCTCCTCTCACAAGCTCAAAAAGGAAGTCTGACTTCCAGCAGCATTTACCCTCAAGAATCTTCAGCTTTCAACCTCTCCTACAACCAGCCCAATGCCTGAATTTATAGTGCAAATGGAGGAAGTTGCAGGTCCACCATTGAAGGGATAAGTTCCTCCTTTAATGGGATAAGCACCTCATATCATGGAGTTAGCTCCCTTAGTTATGGAATGGATGAACCAAGGTGGAGCGGATTTGCCAGTGCAATATTCCTTCTAGAAGTGTCTAGAAGTGACCCAAGATGAGTTTTTAAGACTGAACTCACGCCTTTTTAACTTTTATAGGGGTTCGCACCCATTACTCAACAGACAGAGTGGTCAGGTTAGCAGGAAACATGACCATTGGGTGCAGCACCGCATGCAATGCTAGGAGAAAGTGCGAAACCAAGATTTGAGATATTTTTAAGGTCTTTCTCCCATTTTCAAGGCTTGACATGAAGAGCTAAGGCTTAAGACTTGCAAAGGAGGTATGTATGAGTGTTGATGGACTCACACAAACTATAGAAAGTCATGGTGACATTTTTTTGTGTAACACATGCATGTTTCACTTTTGAATCTGTGTTTACTTGTTCCTTTCCATGTTGGTGACTTATTGTGAACTACTTTGCAATTGATTTCTTGCATGTTCCTGTTTATAATGTTTGACGGGGTTTTAGCTCACTAATACCTCTCATCATTTGTCTTTTCTTATTGTTGTTGAGACTTGTTTACACCTCTTTCTGCAATTTGTCAACCTCCGGCTGATTTCGTTTCGATGCCCAAGAATTTCATTCTTTCCCCACTCTGGCACCTTCTCATTTTATAACCAAGAGCAGAAAACATTCTTGGTGGAAGTCGGGCCCACATGCCAGATGGGGCTACTATCCCAAATGGTGTGAGGTCTAATTGGGACTTCAATCCAGGGAGACCCCCTAATCTTTGGCGGTACATTTTGGCCCCTCAAAAAATTGGCACTAAAAGGAGGGCCATATGACAAGCTGAGCTCTCAGAGCCTACAATTTAGTCTCATAATTGTTCATGTCTCCGACAATAATTTTTCTCCCGGGATGTTTTTTTGGTTTGTCTATTTTTCTATTTTCAATCCCTGATGAACAACTCCATCACTTTTCTTAGTTAAAGTTTGATGGTGAGGATGGAACACCCATAAGCGATCACATTTCTGATTTCCTCTAGTTTTGTGAATATTTTGAGATCGACGATGAAGAGTTTGCTTGTGTGTTCTTCTCCCTCACCCTTGAAGATCATACCAAGAAATGGTGCCACACATTACCAACAACGTTCATTCATTCGTTCAAGAAACTCATCGGTAAGCTCCAACGAGCATTTGACAAGTACATTTTTCAAGATGTGTTAAAGAGGATCAATGAGCTTAGGATGAAACTGAAGAATCTTTAGAGGATTTTCCTTTCATATTTTTGCATCTTTGTTTTGAATTTCCTGAAAGTGATGTCGGCTGGGTGTATTTGAATATAAATTTTCAACGATTGGTTCTCTTTTCTTTACAACATTTTCAATTAGAAACAAGTCATGTTTCACATGAGTATCATCATAATTTGCGGATTACAAAGTGTCCATATTCTACCCGTAATTTTGTTTTTCTTATCTCTATGAATCTGGAACAACCTCAAGCCCCCCAGGAAGAGGTTATTGTTTGTGGGATTTCTCATCCTCCTCTTGACTCATTACATAAGAAGATTGTGGTCGTAAATGGTTCAAACAATGAACAATTCTTTCTGGGAAATGGATCTGATGGTCTTGACTCTAATTCCCTCGTACATCTTTTTTTATCTTGAATCTGAAAATTACATAACATGTCTTCCTGCAGACTGAAACCCAATCGAGTCCATTCAACATACTTCTCACTATATTCCGAGATCTCATTCACCTGCACATGATGGCTTTTGTCTTGTCTCAAGTAAAGTTGAATGTCCTATCAAATCCACGAACCACATTAGGCCTGTAAATCTATCTTTCCCTTTGGCAAACATAAATGGGCAGGATGTGAGTTTGGGTCCCATTGGTGCCCCTTCATCTGACCCTATGCATCCATTCTACCCTAATTTAGTCCATGGGTCTACTGCACTGGTGGTTCCTTCAATTCATTCACATCTTTATCTCGCTCATATTGATTGCAAGCATGTACATGAGGGTGATGTTTCACAGTCAAGGGATCCAAAGTCTGAATCCCTTATGCCTGATCTTTGCCACTCACAGTCTTTAACAGATGAATAAGAGGATCATGCATCTCGCCCATCTCAAGTTGGTTCTCTCATTAATCCCTCTTCACTCCCAATCCAAGAAGAGCCTTATGTTTTAGATACCCATCTTGATCAAACTAGTGGTTTCAGCAATTCCCATTTTACCAGAAATATATTCACTCACGCCTATGGTGATTATCCTACGTATCCGTCTATTGATCCTATGAAGCCCCCAAAATTTGATGATCCACCTTTCAAACGTTTATGGACTTATCAAGAAGTTGAGGCACTTCAGCTTCCGCTAATGGTTATGTCATGTTCTCACGTTCTTGATGAGACCCCTGAACCAAGTCGAATTAGGGTTTCTGAAAATAGGGTTTATTCACATCACGCTCCTCTCAACATCATCTCCCCATAATTGATCTCATCTTGGAAATCCCTTGATTCAAGCAATGTCTCTCTGAGCAAATATTTCCATCACCTTTCAATTGATGTGCATCAACCTCTATACCCTAATTTTTTTGCTAAAGCGAGCGTTCTGGCCATTTCTCAATCTTTTTTATTGTTGCCAATCCAGTATAGTCTGTCAACATACACTATCAAATGATGTATTACAATCTCCTATATGGGAAGGTGCCAATTGCATGATCTCCCCTCTACCTAACACTCTTTCGGTTGATTCGGTTCATTCCCTAGAATCTAAAGAATCTCATTTGTCGAGCAACCAATCTATCAGTATTTAGACAATGGATCCAATCCAACATATTTTAACTGATAGTTGTCCGGTCACAACCAACGATAACCATGTACATCCACCTACAAATCTTGTGAAGCTACCAATATTTGATGGCATGTCATTTGAAGGTTCAGAGTTTTGTCAGGATGGTAAGGCACTTCAGCTTTCGTTGATGGCTATGTCAAATCCTCATGCCGCAGATAAAGTCTATGAACAATTTCAAAATAGTTTTTCTGAAATTAGGGTTTCTACGTTTGAATCCTCAACGATCTCAGTGACACCCAGCACAAGCCCCTATTTTCAGAGTCATCAAGTTGATCTACCAATACATCATGATCAGGTTGTTGATCGGATTAATCCGGCGGATTCCTTTTCTTGCCGACAACATCTTGCCTTACATACATTGGATTTAGGGTTAAGTATGAACGGATGTATGTCATGGTTGGGTGACTGTAAATTTCATGCTTATGATTCGATTCATCGGGATTGGGTTTTAGTTTGCCTTAAAAGGTCTTTTTTGGCATGTTTCCCTGGAAGTAGATGGGATTTTCTTTCTGTTGTGCATGCTTTATAGGTAAGCATTTTATTTTTTGCACAAAACTTTTCACAAATTCTGATTGTTGTCATCTTTATTTTGGCAGATCGGGAACTGCTGTGGTGGCTGCATTGGAAGTTTGAATTCACATAACTTGACCTATGCTTTGGTTAAATTGGGATATAGGGTTTTACACTAGTTAGGTTTTAGTTTTGATTTTTAGTTCACTGATTAGAATTTACTTTATGATTTAAATTTGTCATGCTTCATTTTATTTACTGTAGGTAGTTAGTGCTCTGTTCATTATTTTTTCACTCATGTCCTTGCGTTTGTTTATTGTTGCATGGCATTCATGAAATCTTTGCATATGCATTGCATTGGTCCTTTAATTTCAATTAGTTGATCTCTTCTGCACATAGCATTACATTGCGTCGTTAGCCCTGCTTGTTGCATTGCATCATACACTTTCCTTCTCACTTGGCACACACTCACTTTTGATCTAGCCTGGAAATTTCCTCTATGTTGCATGCCACTGCATGAGCCTTCATGAACCTAAAGTTTTCAAACCTGTGGTGCTGTGAATAGCTTTCTCCCATCTTTTTCTCTTTCTCCAGCCTCAAAGTGCATCGTTACATCCTCTTCACACATGTTTGAAGCCCTAGGAGAGTTTCTTGGTCATCTAACCCTTGAACTAGAGCCCTAGCCCTAATGATGGTGTTAAGTTGTGATGGTTACACCAATGGGTAGCCTCTATTGGAACCACTCATCAAAGTTTCATCTTGGATATCTCTACTACGAGTCTAATTTATTAAAATGAGAAATATGGACAGATTGCTAATGGGGAACCCTAATAAGTTTTAATGACCTATACCCATAACTGGAAACTTGTGCTTACCATGGTCTTGATTGTTTCAATGACTTGTGTTCATTGTACACTTGCTAATAGGAAATTAGATGTGGAAGCTTGGCATAAGGGAAAACTTAAATCACGACATCTCTTAGTTTCTGTCAAACAAGAAACAACCTCTCTTTCTCGTAAAATAAGTCGGGATCCCTCATCCACCCTGGCGCAATGAATGCCCAGAAATAAGTGCAAATGCACACGTAAAAGAAAATGAAACCAAATAAAGGGTAAAGGATCGAGAAAGGCTTCCTGTGTAGAGAGGTAATACAACGACTTCATCGAGGTACTGACCAGGCTCGCTAATAGCAGAACAACGTTTGTGATTTCTTGGAGTGACTCCACCAGGGTAATGTCCAGGCCCGCTGGCAGTGGAGCAACACTAGAAACTTACTTTTAAAATTTTGAATACTATAAGCCCTTTGCCTCGTTCTTTACACCATCATCAACTACCGGCATGTGTGAAATTTAATTGGGTGTTTTTAGACTACCAAGACCTAGCTAAGACATGAAGGGAAGGCATATCTGCAAAGGTCGAGGCAACGCAATAGGTTCCCATGGTATCTATTCAATATTTCCACACATAAATACATGGACTCGGACTATTATAGGGATGCTGATAGAGATATTGGATTCTACGAGTGGTTTGCCAATTGTTTTAGCCACTACAACACCACCCAAAATTTTGGGCATATCTAAAATTTCGGGTCCCCCGCTACTCGCCTCAAGCCATTAAGGGACGCTCCAGCTTTTCTTTGGCTAATTCCCCCACAACTTGTTCTTATCATACCCTGTTGATGCATTCACTCATGCAAATCGTGCAATATATGTTGCATTCTTTTGTCATGCCCAATCTCACACATCGACCCTATCATTGCCTTAGGGTTGCAGAAATGTGATGTATGTCCCATGACTTCAAAGATTATACCTATTTAATGTGCCGTTCAATTAGTGGTGCCACCATGTGTGGGCAGACAAGACTCCAGTCTGGCCTTCATTATGTTGACGTTACTAGGGTTTGGGGAGAAACCCTAAATTTGCCCTAGAATGTTTCCCTACATGATTTAACCTAATTCATCCACCTCTAGAGTTTCATTCACATAGAAACCACTTGGCATTATGGTAAGAATCATTATGTGTCATATCCTTCTAGTTTCATGTTTTTTTCCCCATCTCAGTAGGTGCGTTAGGGTTTGTAAGCGTCATGACTTTTCCTTATCGCCTTCATAACCTTAGGTGCATGTGATTAAGGATACAACCCTGCTTCGAATTAGCCCTCGCTCTCCATGATGTAGCTTCACTTTGAGGCACACACATTATGATTTCCTCGCCACCCCGAGAAGCACATGATGTCGAAATTCCTTACAATAAGCACACGCATTAAAATTCCCAAATGTTGAGTTGGTTTAAAGTGCAACCATATCTTACTCTACACGTAGAATTGATTTATAATTATATTATCACCCCAATCGTCTTAAATCGATTTCTTTCAGTATTATAATTATTGATTCCTTCTCTTTGCAGAAATTTAATTGGAGTTTGTTTTGGCACATATCAAATGAAGAAGGTTGAAATTGAATGAATAGGATGAGAGATATCGTGTAGGGAAGAAAGACCATCTAATAATAATATTGATAGCATGAGGCTTGGTAAAGAGGAAAATTCTACAAGGCATAGTGTATTAATGATACGTGGCGTGACGTGGATGTATTACAGATGAGCACAGTTCACACTTTCAAGTTCTCGAAGAGTTCTTTCCAAGGGTGATCAACACCCATATGATCAGCTACCATAAAAAAATACTAACACGCTTATCTAAGTGAGGCATGGGACATCAATGATAAAAGGGTATGAGTAGTACGCTTAAAAGTTGAAGCCCAAAATAAAGGTGACCCTCTCAAAAGTTTCATAGAAATGGAGTTTAAGTGGGTTTTAATGTCTATGCATGTTGAAACGACTTGAAGACCACAAGTCAACGATGGGCTTTAAACAAAATTTGTTCACCTGCATTCTTAATTTAATATTGAAGGAGCCATCGAATGAAATGTATTACACCATGCCAGCGGTTGAAAGAAGTATTATAATCTATATTATCTACAACTGCCTTTCCATGGAAAGCAACATATGATGGCGGATTCACACACTGAGTGGTCCTACTCCAGGGAAGGAAGGTCTTCATAACAATCTGTTCAAAAGAGAAGCATTGTGTGGTTAAGGCTTTGGCACCTCTGTGTTTGAAAATGTGAGCAACACATTGTTCATAAATGGCTCATAGCAATGATGGTATGGATTGCACACCGAAGCTCAAATGAAGGAAGTAAGATTGAATGTTTTGCGGATGGGAGTGGTTTAGTTGCGAATCCTCCCTTTGTAAATCTTTGGCATACCCATAACCCTTGACCGAATGTGGAAGTCGGCCGATGCCCTTAAGTGTGTCTGTGGGTCAGTGCAGGTATTTAAAACTCCAACGTGATGCGTCCTATGAATATCGCTACCCTACTTTGATCAATGTGGAGAGCGATGAAGGCAATGAAGGGAGTCACATAAGAAGAGTGTTGTTGTGGGTCGCACCTAAACCTGCAGTGTGAAAAATTGTCCTACTTGCCTTGCTATTATTCCAGAAAAGAGATGACTGTAAGTGGCTCCACATAGGACATATTACAGGATGGTTCCCAATGCTACATCAACAAAAGATGCAACCTATTTCTCTGTGCGACCAGGCAACCCATGGTAACTCACGCAAGTCACAAAGTTGCATTTTGGAAGCACCCAATTTGAGCGACCTTGCTTAAGATGTGACTGTGCACCTAATGGTCGCTAAGTCACACTCAAAGACCTCAAGTGGGCACCGAGGAGATGTGGCCTGGACTGAGATGTGACCTATGTTGTGTTGTGACCAGGCAACCTCCAGGGGAGTCGCACTTTCGACCAAGTTGTTGGGTCGCATTACAACTCCTCGGGAGAGCTCCCTCATATGTCGTGAGGTCGCGTTTTATGCCTCAGGGAAAGAAACCAGAGATGCAACTTTCCTAGAGTGCGACTATGCGACCTTTCGACTACGTCGATGTGATTGTCCTTTGAAATGTCCTTTATCCGTGCAATCACACTACATCGCGAGATCTATTATATTATTTAGATGATGGAACAAATCATACAACTTGAGGGAAGACTGGGGGTGGCTCATGATACGACAAAGGGTAACCTTGCATTAAATATTGTGTGCAATGCCATGCAATAGGAATCACAATGGTTAATAGAGAAAGAAGGTAGGACCATACGATGCCCCAATACATGTCACAATTTTCAAAATGATATTCAAAAGGGGCATGTCAAAGGATTAAAATATGGAAGAAGGTGATTGTTATGTATATGGTTGCTCGATCAAAGTGGTGAAAAGGAAGTACAATAACGTAAAAGGGGCATCACCTCATGAATGAATGTTTCAAAAGAAGGAATTCCAGCACAGAAAAGTGGGCTACTCCTCTATGGATCTCCTAAAGAAAGCTAAATTAGTGCATCCCCTTGAATTGAAGATGGTTGTGTGAGGTAGAACAATGAGATCGAATTCAGCACTTGTCTCATGGAGGACAACAACTCATAAGTGAGAATACATCTGAGGAAGTCCAAGAGGACCCTCCAAGGCCACATGCATTGATAATATTGTGACACAACAATTGACCACACAAGGATCTAGATTGATTATTTATTAATGTAATTCTTTCAAATTAGTTGGTTGTAATTCCATTATCATTCTTTGTTTGAAATTATGTTTGAGTAATGTTATTTGCCTGTAGTTAGATGGAACGGAACAAATATTGCTTTACGCAAAAGGATTAGGGTTTGTCATGGAGCTTGCATAACTAGGTTTTACTTTAGTAAGCCAGTTGGTCCCTTCCAAGTTCCAATAACCTTTCAATAAACTCAAAGGCACATCACCAGAAGATAGATGAAGGCAAATGAGGCATAGTGGCAAGAAAAGAAATCGATTTCAGGATCAAGCATTCGCATTGTTGTGAGATTTGGGCATCAAGCACACTAGGGTTTCCAATAACCCTCCACATATTTCTCTCTATCTCTTTCATCATGTTGTAAATACCACCCACCATTATATCAACCACTATGTTAGGTCTGATCTAGGCATGTAATAATCATTGTGACCTGAGGAAGAAATGGGTAATCTCAAGAGTCATGAGGGTAGCCAAAAGGTCATAAGGGAGGCCAAGGGTCACGGTAGGTGAGAAATCATCTCATCTCTATAAATGTTCTCTTAGGCCTCATTGAAATTGACTTTAGCATTTGAGTTGCGGCAAAGATAGATAGATGATTTATGCTTGAGAGCTAAATCCACTTAGCTCTTGGTATCTGGTAGAAGATATTTGCATTGGGGCTAGGGTTTTGGCACTGGGAAATGATATGAACAACCCATGTTCCACTATTAGGTATTGACCAATTTCATGTTATGTATTTGAAGTTGCAGCAACAATAATAAGATGTTTTCTCTTATCTTTGGCACTAATTCCCATGCTTATTCATGGTGGTTGTATTAGTTTTCTGGTACCTCATCATATTTGTATGTGTTCTTTCATATACGTAAGATGTTATGTACTGATATGCAGTGGTTGCATGTATGTTTCACTTTCAAATTTGTGTTTACTTATTTCTTGCCATGTTGGTGACTTATTGTGAACTACTTTACAATTGACTTCTGGCATGTTCCTGTTTATAATGTTTGATGGGGTTTTAGCTCACTAATCCCTCTTATCATTTGTCTCTTCTTATTGTTGTTGAGACTTGTTTACACCTCTTTCTGCAATTTGTCGATCTTCAACTGATTTTGTTTTTTTGCCCAAGCATTTTATTCTTTCCCCACTCTGGCAACTTCTCAGTTTATAACCAAGAGCATAAAACATTCATGGTGGTAATCGGGCCCACATACCTGATGGGAATCCTATCCCAAACGGTGTGAGGTCTAACTGGGATTTCACATGGGGAGACCCCTTAGTTGTTGGCAGTACATTTTTGCCCGTCAAAAGACACCCAAATCGAGTTAAGACAAACTTGAAAAGGAAATTCACAACTGTAGCAACACTATAGTCCTTGACCAGTTGTGCTTCCGCCCATCTCGTCAAATACTCAGTTGCAGTAATAATGTATTGAACTGTCGTCTTTTTCCCTAGTGGCTGTATCGGACCCACAAAATCAATCACCCATTTGTCAAACACCTGCATCAAAATCTGAGGGTTTAAGGGCAGCTCGTCCATCCATTATGGCTTCCCCGCCCTTTGACAAGCATTGCATGCCCTAAAAAACGCCTTAGAATCCTTATGCATTGTCATCCACCACAATCCTGCGTGTAGAATCTTCTGCGCAGTTGCTCTGCCTGCATAGTGTCCTCCCACCACTCCTCCATGTGCTTCAGTGAGGATGCTAGATCCTTCAAACTCCAGAACATATCGGCACAGTATTTCATTGGAGCCCATCTTATACAAGTGTCCAACGATCAGAGAAAAATCATTCGTGTAGACCACCAATTCCTTTTTCTACTATGTATAATATCCTTTTGGGGCTACGCCAGTGGTTAAAAACTGGATTATGTCAAAAAAATGATCTTCTGCGACACGGATAGAAAAGAGTTGCACATCTGGCAACCCTTCTTTCAAACTACTGGGCTCTTCACCTGTCTCAATTCTGGATAAGTGATCTAGTCCCGCATTCAATTGTACGGGTTTCAAAATCACCTCAAACTCATATTCTTGGAAAAACAACAGCCACCTACAGATCTTCCCCCCAACATAGGCTTGTTGACTAGGTACTTGACAACAGAGTGATTTGTATACATCTTGAAGTGCGTGCCCAATAGGTAATGTCAAATTTTTTGCAGCGGATACACCATCACCAACCCTTCACGTTCTATAGTTGAGTAGATTTTCTTGGCCTTTGATAATTTCCTACTCACCCAAGGCTATAAGATGATCAATTTTTCCTTCGCCTGGCTGGGTTAATACCACACCTAACGTAATACAGGAGGCATCCACATGAACATGAAATTCTTTCTTCCAATTTAGGAACACCAAAATGGGTGCAGTCACCATATTTTCCATAAAACATCCAAACTTCTCTTACACTACTCATTCCAGCATAAAGTTGTGTCCTTCTTCAGTAATTTCTCCATTGGCGCAGTTATCTACACATAAACCTTTATAAACTCCCTATAGTATCCGGTGTGGCTCAATGTTGCACGTAGTTTCTTTACGTTCTTTGGAGCTTCTACTTGTCAATAACAACTATCTTCACAGGGTCTACCATTAATCCATGCTTGCATACCACATGACCTAGCAATATCCCATAAGGCACACAAAAGATACATTTCTTCCAATTCAAGGCAATATGATATATGCGACAAGTATCCAACATAAGGCTTATACTTGCAACATGGCACTTTACCAACCCAAACATTGTCCATTCATCAAAATAAACTTCTAAGAATTTATGGATGACCTCCTTAAAAGCTGCAATTACGACTGTTGAGAAGATCGCGGGCACATTCTTCAACCCGAATGGCATCATTGTGTACTGGAAGCATCCCCACTCTATCACAAAGGTGGTCTTGTTGCGGTCTTTTGGAGATATCTTAATCTGGTGGTACCCTGAGAAACCATCCATGAAAAAATAGGCTTCCTGTCCTCCAATATTCTCCAGGAATTCATTTGTAAATGGTGTTGGAAATGGGTCATGAACACATGCATCGTTGAGCTTTCCCAAATCTACGCATACCCTGATTTCATCTTGTTTCTTCTTCTCCTGAACAACCATTGGGCTCACCCAATCAGACTCTTCCACCGTCTCAATGATTCCATCCTCCACCATTTTTTCCATCTCTTTGCATACCTTCTCCTTATACTTGGGATTTAGATGGTAGGGTCTCTATTTCACAGGCTTCGCATGAGGCTTTAATGTGATCTTCATTACACATAGCTCCCTACTATTCCCTTCAGATCTGAGAACTTGGTAGGAAACAAGTCCTGGTATTCGCGCAATAGTTCCACAACCTTAAAGACTATATCTTCATCCCAATAATCGCCCATATTTGTAAAGTTAGGCTACACATCAGATCCAATATTCACTTGCCTATTCTTCAATGGTTTTGTGATATTAGGGTTTGCTACTTTGGGTCCTTCAACCTTGCGTTGTCCCTCAGACTCTGGAATATTGATACTTTGTGGATCCTCTTCTTGTTCTTCTACAGTCACATTGTAGCATTCCAGCACATGGTGCAGTTGTGTATTCTAATATGGTTGAACCCATTCTACCAGCTCCTCATGCGTCCTGAAGATTGTGACCTTAATTTCCTGGAGGGCCTCATCAATACACACAAATCCATCCTCAAAGCTGAAATTTAAAAAAAAAAATTCCCTCAAGATATCCCACTTGGTTGTCTCATGGTGAAGCTCTGTTTCCAAGTACCAATTCACCGGAATATTATCTAGGGTGTGACAAAAGATATGTACCCATTCCAATTGAGGCTCCTCCCCCCAAGCTTTAGTCCATTGTGCTAAATCTCGCGCGGATCATCCTTGCCTGAATATTTCTCTATCAGGCGAGTATTCGCGTGCTTGAACCTTAGCTTCATCATTCGCTTGTACTCTTTCTAGTCAGCAAAGCTATCCTCATGCATACCCCACCAATGGGTAGGCGTAGCGCGCAACACCAGCTCAAGTGCCTGGAATCGATACTCTTTTGGCACCTCCCTTTCAAACTCATCCAAAAATAAACTAACATCACCTAAGCCATCATAATGAGGAAGATTTATTATCTTCATGGATACGCACTAAAGCAATTTTGTCATCATATTACAGCATAGCACTGAAACTTCGTGCAACCTATTCAGTTAATGCTCAATTTCTTCATCTGAATTCGAGGTACATGAGTTATCTTTGTCCCATGTAATTCGCCCATCTGTAGTGGGATTGATCCAATCTTCATCACACGTAGTGATCTTGTAAATTTGATCCAAATCATTTTCCTCTTCATAGTCAAGGACTGGTTCAGTGTAGTGCGCTCCTTTAGCGAGATATAGTGGTACAATAACGTGAAGTGCCTTCTTCTAAAATGTCATCCTTCGCTTCTTCAAATTAATTACCACATCCACGTCGAAAGCCCAATCAATTCCTAATAACGCAAGATAAGGATTGGTGTCATCCACTATTTCAATTACTTCAAACTCAGCCAGAGCACTAGCTCCCTTAATGTCTACTGTTACACCATATAGGTGACCCATAGGAATGATCTTTTTTTGATTGGCCATGCTTAACTATATAGGATACCATTGTAGCACAGGTCTTCCCGTCCTTTCCCACGTCTGTTTTGGCAACACATTCACATCAGATTCCATATCTGGGATGACTTTATCCATCTCATACTCTCCAATTTGCACGGTCAGCCTCATTTCATGCCCTGTCTGCCTCTTATGCTTACCCAAATTCCTTACATCGCATTGTTTTGGAGAAGTCTTGATTTTACCCGTACATTTGTCAATTAGCTCCTAGAGCCCTTCTACCACCTTCCTATCCCGTAACATCTTCATACAGGTTTTTAGATTAGTAGCCAATAACAAGGGATCCATGTCATGTGCTTCATTGTTTCCAGTCGATTTCTCCTAATTTCCTGATGTAAAAGCCTCAACAAAGTTCTTCTTGGCTTCCATAAAAGTTTTTTTAGCCGTGTTGAGATCAAATCCAACTTCTTTTTCGGCAGCCTTGCCTACCTAACCTTTGGTTTCTGGCTGCTTTCCTTCATCTTCTCCCATGGCAATACCACTTCGTGTCACAATATTGATGCTATGTTCCTCTTCGTGAGGCTCTACCCTCATCATCTGTATATCTTGTGTGGATGGTTGATTCTTTTTCTCCTGCATTTTGGCTATCAACACCAGGCAATCCACTATCACATGATTAAAATGTCTGCAATATTGACAGGATGAATGCGTTGGGTTTTGATAATCGCGTGCAAAATGTCCTTCTTCTCCACGGTTGTAGAAAATAAATTGTCTGCGACCTCTTCCAGACTCTCCTCCTCTTCCTCTTCATCGGCCTTGGAATCCTTCGCATGTTGCACCCATGCCCTGATCCTAAGGCCGAGTTTTTGCTTTCATTTGATATGTAGGTGTCTCATCCATCATAAATTCATAGCTTCAGTAGTTTCACTCATCATGCCCAACCGATTTACAAAAGGTACAAAACAACTGTTATGGAGTCTATACAAACTTTTGCAAGAGGTGGCGATGTTCAGTCGTGTGCTTCCCAGCTATCTGGTAGATAACGCACAATAAGGGTACTCCCCCGCTTGGTCCCATAATGTTCTCAGGCTTCAAAGGAACATGACCTCCTCCAATCAGGTAATTTTGATAAATAGGAGAATGATCCTTATCATGTCCCTTATCTTTAGATTTTATGCACCAAACTTCTACGTGCACCTCAAGCTGAGCTTCCTTTCTTGTCTTCAAACACTACAACTCCATGTGCAGACTTTCCAACTGTGAATGAATCTATTGTACTCCAATTTTCATATCCTGCACTGGTGAGGCTTCCAACCTCATCGTGATCTCCACAACCTCTTCTTGCGTTCCTATTTTATGTTGCGATAATGGGAATCCTAGATGAGGTAATAGTGATGCAATGTACCAATCTCTGTGTTGATCATTTGTGATTTTCATATTAGCCTGCTGGATCAGACATTTGAGCCTCTAATCGAAGTCCCATGAGGACTCATTTACCCTCTATTGTATTTACTTAAACTTTGTTACAGGCTGCGCCTGAGATTTAGGCTTCTTAAAGTCACTGTTCAAGGCCTGCTGAGTCTCTACCACCATTACACCAGCTTTATCTGTATAGAGCTTGATACACCAAGTCAATGCCCTGTCCTGAAGCACTGTGACCAGCTGCGCTTTCTTCATATTATCATCAGTGATTTGTTGTGCCTTCCACATAGCGTTTGTGATGCTAGAAATGTTCGGGGTCCTCACTTCCCACCCCTTTAAATATTGGAATCGTCATCATGTTCGCCATATTGGATGGCTGATACAGAGGTGGAAGTGGAGGTGTATGTGGCGGAGGTGGAGGTGGTAGTGGAGTGGATGGATGGGGTATCCCCAGGATACCCTGGCTAACTATCTATAGTTCTCTTCGTGGTGTTCACAAATAGTTCCTTTGTCGTCACTATCAGGAGATCATAACATCAGACTGTATTCATAGCCTGATTCTTCATTTCTTCTTAAGGGTTTTCCGCTTCACATAGTCCCAAACATCAATGTAATGTCATAACCCATTTTCACACAACAACGTTTTAATCTAGGTCTTCAGACATTTTAGGTACTTACCTCTAGGTACCTTGAAGAATATGTGCTATGCTTCACTATAGTTGATGGATATATCAATCATGAATTCAGTGAAAAATCCTCCCAGAATATGGTCAATCCAATGGTCGATGACATGCACGATGTTATTTTCTGAAGCTTCCAAGTACTTCACTAGTTTTGGGGTCCCCACAAAAGGTTCATCAAGCTTCCATGTACCCTGGCTATCCACTAATTTTGACAACCACTCGTGCAATTCACAGGGGAAAGAGCAGAAGAATATTTCGTGTTCTTCAATATACAAGTATCTATTCAGCTACTCTTCCTTGGACAAGTGCGGATTTATGTTTCCCTGTGCTGCAAATGCGTGCAGTTTTCGATCAATCCACTTCTCAATTTATTTCTTTGTAGGGAACCATTTATCACACTGTCCCTTTAGAATGTATATTATGCATCAACAGAAAAAGTAGGTAGAGTATTTTCCACTGGTTGAGTTTGCTTACAACAATGGGTATTAAGAATCATTGAGGATGAGTTTATTTGAGGCATTGTATGGGCGGAGCTGTAATACTCCCATTATTTGGAGTGATCCAGTGAACAGGGTATTGATAGGACCAGACATGTTAGCAGAGATGGCATGAAAAGTGAGTTATCAAGAAGAATCTAAAAGTAGAACAGGACAGGTAGAAAATTTATGCAGATCAGCACAAGGAATTTAAGGAGTTTCAGGTTGGGGAACGTGTGTATTTGTGCATAAATCCCAAGAAGATCTCCTTGAGGATTGGGTCATGTGCGAAGCTAGCACATCGATATTGTGGTCCTTTCGAGATCCTTGAGAGGATTGTTCTAATGGACTACATACTTGCACTGCCTCTAACAGTGAAAGTGCGTGATGTTTTCCATGTTTCATTGCTTAAAATATATGTAAAGAATCTTGATCATGTGATTGATTGGTCTATATTGCAAGTGGAACCAGAAGGATGATTCTAGCCATAACTTCAGTGCATTTTGCATAGAAATATGCTCATGCTCTAGAACTGAGAAATCTAGTAGGTTAAAGTGCAGTGGAAGCACTTTGGGCCCAATGAAGCTACATGGGAGATGGATGATCAAATTCGAGCTACGTATCCTTCATTGTTTTCCAGTAGAGGAAAATTATTTTTTGTATATGTACATATTTATATATGGTTCTCATTGTAAATACCACAAAGAGCTATGTTATCAAGCTCCAATAAGTGATATGGTTGTCATGTTGTTATGTTTGTCATTTCTATATGCTTTTTAGTGGGTTGTTCATTGTAAATATTGCAACGATCTAAGTTATAAATCTCCATGGGTAGTATGTTTGGTTTGTAGTGGTATTGCTAGTTGCATGTGTCATTAAACACTGAGGACAGTGTTCCCCGAAGGGGGAGGTGTTTGTAGCAACCCCTAGTTAGAAAATCCATGTAATAAAGTTAATAAATGCAAAATAATAACCAAGCTCATGGGACACATATTCCAAGTTGAATGTTGGTAAAAACCATAGCGACGGGGATCACATGTGATTAATTAATGGCTATGGAAATTGGCAAAGGCAATGGCAAAGGCTTTGGAAAGGAAAAGACGCATTAATTGGCATTTTATTTATGAAAATAATGTAAAATAGAAGAAAAGGAAGGTGAAAGGTCGCATGTTGCTTGTGAGGAGGAAATTGAAGTAAAATAATGGAAATTGAAGAAAATAGAGGCCTCAATGATAAAAAGGCTTTGAGGATCAGTTCATTGATTTTTGTCAGTGGAAGATTTTTGTCTATTTTAGCTTGGAGCTCTCCCTTTATTCTCTCTCTCATACTCTTGTACACTTAGAGTTCTTGTAGCACTCTTAGAGGATTTTGGGCATACTCTGGATTTTGAGCAAGAAGGAAAAAAGAAAAGCAGGAAAGCGCAAGGGAACAATAGGATCAACAGCTACAGCAGGTTTGATTTGTAGGTACCAAGCTGCAAGTATTATTTCCTTACTATTTTTGATATGCATGGCATATTCATGTGGTTATTTGGTTATGATCTATCATTGGCAAGGAGGATTGCCTAGATTGATATTGGTTTTTCCTGGCCTTTCCATTTCCTGGATAGCCATGGTGTTTTGGGTTTTACGTTTTGTTTTATTATTGGTTCTCATGTTCCTTATGGTTGTGGGTTGAGTTATTAGTTCTTGGAGCCTTTTGGAGAAAAAATTTGGAAGCCCTGTAATAGCTTGGGTGTAGTTACTAGACCTAGAAGCCTTCGTTGGACAAATGTTCTAGAGCCCAACGACAACTATGGGCTGAGTTACTAGTCCTAAAAGCCTAGTTGGAACAAACAATCTGGAGCTATGGACAACTTGGATAGAAACCGATCTAGTGATGGTTAGTGATGTTTGGCTGTGAGGTGGAGTCACTAGTTGAGGGTTGAGGTGGTCTGGCCTTTGGAAACCCTGGTTTAATTTTCTTGCTTTATTCCATGAGATCCCACATTCATGCTTGGAATATGGCACGAGGTGATTGATTGAAAGAAATATTTGGTTCAACCCAATCTATGGTTGGGTAGTACGTGGAAGTCCGTGACTTGGTTGGATTTTCATATGTTAATAAGATCTATTTTCCTCTTGTGTCCTATGTGTGAATGTACTTGTTATTATGTGGCTATGAAATGGTTGTTCTATTATTGTTGTTTATCTGGTTATATGTTGGTTACAAGCATGGTTAATGACATATTTGAGTTATGGTTCTCATCATGTTTTGGTTAGTAGATGAAATGTTAATGAATGAATGACATAATAGATGATAGTATAACTATTGTGAAAGGGCATCATACCTTATTGACGATTCTCAGATAAGTATGAGACCCCTGTGTTCAGATGTGTATTTATGACCTACACATTACATGTTCATGATGTGTTTTACAGAATGAGTGTCATGGCTAGGCCCTGTTAGGGAAATTTCTTGTCTAAGTTTTGTGTGAAATGCTTTGTCCCGGTGTCATTTATTATTCTAGAAAGTTTCATGAAGTTTTGGGTAGTGGTCTGGAGACTAGCCTGAAAAAGTGGCTTAAATCTTGCAATACCTGGCACAGAAATGGGTGAAGAAGTTTGCAGTTGCATGTAGGCCTTATTGTGGGAGGAACTAGAGGGTTACAGTTGCATGAAGGGATTTTCACGGGAGTGACTGGGGGTTTAGTTCCATTAAATAGCAAGTTAACTCATGGGTTGGGCACATGGGATGGTTGGTTAGCTCCTAGGGGTCCTGTAGCACCTTAGGGAGGTCTATAAAGTTTTGTTTGGTCAATTCTACTTCCTTAACTATACTTAGGGAGTTTATCATAGTAACTATTTGTCAAATATTTACCCTGGATGACCGGATAGCTTGGGTAAGTGAGGGAGGAGGGTGGTTACAGTTAGAGGGAGTTTAAGAAGTTGGTTTTGGAAAAAATTGTTGATGATAAAAATCCTGCCATGTTATTAAAGAACTTCAGAACATGAAAAAGGGGGAAAAATAAAGAGTTAAATACTTTAACCACAGATTTACTTGTTTGTTGAACAAGTTCCTCATTGATGTCAAACCGCAAGATGATATTATGAAATCCTTGCCAACTAACATTTATGTATTTGTCAAAAGAGATGCAAAGGACACTCCAGATTTAAAAATTTGCAAAAGCTCTTTCTATCGAAAAATATTTGTGTTCTATTGGAGTCATTGAAGACACTGATGATCCTAAAGACTCGAAAGATACTAGCAAGAAAACCCAAGCCTCTTCCAACAAAGCTAACGAAAAATATTATTTCGATATGGAAAGCTTGACCAAGTCTTTGAAGCTCACAAATGAAGTATCATAATTAAAGACAAGGTCAAGTGATCCATCCACTACCAACTGCAAGTATTTTAGGCTACCTTTCTATAAAAAGAACAATAATTCTCAACCATCTAAATCCGCTCAAAGTTCTAAAGCGGTGTTCAAGGACAAAAGTTTGGGCATGGACAACTTTTGTAATTTTCACCAAGAGAAGCATTCAGTAAAAACATGCCCACAATGGAATCAGAATATGAGCACTATGATGACTAATTTGGTTGATACCTTGTTAGAGAAAGAACATCCAAAGGAGAATGAAGAAGCAAATGAACCTATCACGACCAAAGAAATTTTTTATGGTGGGCACTCAATGAATATTTTAATGTTATATAAAACATTGATAAGCAGAGTGTTGATGAAATGTCAGTGACTGAAGCTCCTCCCCAGTAGTCAACTAGTCATTATAATTTGAGGGTCAAGAGACCTGTTTCTGAGTAGGAACTCAAGAATTAATTGTTGTGAAGAATTCTACCACCTTCTAATTCGGCTCAGAATTCAGAACAAGTTTGGAAGTTCTCCTTCTACTGAGAATGTTTCCACCAATAGTAAAAACAAGTCCACCACTCCTAGAGCATCGAATAAAGCCACACCACTTCATCCTCAGCAAAAGTATTGATTACAAAATTTTTGATGATATGAAAAGAGCTTGAGCCAATATTTCAATATTTTAGCTCGCAAAGATAACGGTTCAGCAACAACTGATTATCCAAGAACTCTCACCGCACTCTTCAATAGACAAATAAGTTTATGCTTCTCAGGTAATGTCTGGTAGCTCTCACGATATTATTGAATCTATAGTTAATGCTATCGATTTGAATTCTAACACTTTCTTCCCTCCATTTCTTTTAACTTTTTAAATCTTTATTTATAATGTCCATAATTGTTTGGTTCATTTCGGTGCATCCGGGAATGTCATGTCATTATATGTTTCCATGAAAATTAATGCTAAATGGGATAAAACTGATACATGAATAATATAGTTGGACAAATAATTTGTCCAATCCATTGGTGAACGCAGAAATGTTATCATTTGTTTGTCATCAAACCATAGAGTTCACCATTGCATAAACATTGTAATTGTGGACATTGCCGAAGCCTACATTTTATTGTTGAGCATAGATTGGTCCAGCAAGTTACAAGGGTACTTTTCAATTGACTAGACACATTTATGGCTTCTGTATAAGGGCATAAATAACCAAATTCAAGCTGAGAGTGAGCCTTATATGAAACATACCATGACACAACTTAAGGGGAAAAATGAACCAGTGGGCTTTGCAGATGTCATTTTTGGAAAAAAAATAATCTGGAAGCATATCACGGATGTTATCTAGCACAACCTTCACCTGTCCCACCAAATACGCAATGGGAAATCCTTCCTCGAAATCCAACTAGTGAAAATGACTCTTGTACAGTAGATGTAAATAGTAGTAGTATAGGACATAGCCCAAGTATTGCTAATATTTGGATATTTTACTTCGATGGTTAGAATACATAGGAGGGATTTGGATTTAATATATCCGCAACAGGAAAAATAATAAATAAATAAATAAAAAATTGTCGAATATGAAGCACTCATTCTAGGTTTGAAGAAAGCCAACGACCTTAGAGTTGAAGTGCTCAAAGCAATATGTGACTCTGAAATCCTCACACAACAGGTAAAGAATATAGTGTATTGTGTGTGACCTAATCTCAGAAATTATCAATAAGAGGTATGGCATTTAAAATTCACAATTCCAAGCTTTCAAAATTATTTATGTTCCCTAAATTTGCAATGTTGTTGCTGATACATTAGCAAATGTTGCTGCTAGGTTTTCACCTTTAAGGGATGGATTTTTAGTTGAGATTATTTATATTTTATTCATTCCTGATAACATTACTAACCTTCGCATTTTTAATTACGACCAGAAGATACTGGATTTCATGGAAAACGTTGACGTATTCAAGGACGCAACTATCGATGAAGATGCGCACAAGAAATCTTTGTAAGATTCATCTCAAGCAAGTAGAGGAAACCCCATGCCCAAGGGTGTGGTGTCATTGGAGAAGTTGTATGACATGAAAATTCGCTTCAAAATACCAATTAATGCAAAGACTCACAGTTCCACCCTCTCGCGCGAACAAGTGAATCTCGATAAAGAAGAAGATTTAAAGTATGTAAATCTCAATACTTCTTGTATGCCTCTAGAGTGACAAGATTTTATCCGCCTTTTAAAGCAGAACCAAGATGTCTTCACGTGGATGTATGATGATATTTAGACTTACAATATGTGAATAATACAGCATGTAATTCCCATCAAAGAAGGTTCAATCATTTCTAGCAGTTATTAAAAAACGTTCATCCCACGCTTGAACCCCTCATTTAGGAAGAATTAAGAAAACTGCTAGATGCTCAAATAAGATTTAAAGTTTTCCATTCAACATAGGTCTCCAATCTAGTTCCCTTAAGGAATAAGTTCGGGAAGATACGTATGTGCATTGATTTTCACAATCTAAATCGTGTCTCGAACAAGGATAATTACCTAGTGTCATCAATGGAATAGATCTTGCAAACAGTATCAGGGTCTGGAATGTTCTCATTGTTGGATGGTTTCTCGGGATACAACCAGGTTCTAGTGGCCATACTCGAAAAACACAAAACCATGTTTAGAACAAAGTGGGGCATGTTTTCCTTCAAAAGAATTCCTTTTGAAATTGTTAGCATAGGTTCTACCTTCCAATGCACTATGGACATCACATTTCACGTTTGATTGGACAAATCATTGTGGTTTACTTAGACGATGTGATGGTATTTTTGAGAAAGCGATCTAATCACTTGCGTCATCTCAGGCAATTTTTTTACGGATGTCCCAAATACGAAATATCTCTTAATCCTAAGAAGAACATTTTTGCAGTGTCCAAGGGAAACCTCTTAGGACATATAATCACAAAGAGTGGGATTAAAGTAAACCCAAAATGGGTCAAAGATATCACTCAGATTTCCTTCACGCTAAACAAGAAAGTTATGCAGTCCTTCTTAGCGAAGATCAATTTCCTTCGCAAGTTCATCTCAGAATATGCACAGATAGTGAAATCATTATAGGATATGATAAAGAATAATGCAATCTACAAGTGGGATAAAAGGGAAAAGGATGCCTTATCCTATATTAAGCAAGAAATTGCAGAAGCTCAAGCACAATACCGTCCAAATTTCAACAAATATTTCTTATTGTATACTTTGGCTTTTGATACTTCCCTTGTAGTCATTCACATACAAAAGGATGATCAATAAAATGAACAGCTTATATCATTCATGAGTGTCGTCTTGCAAGGAGCTAAATTAAATTATCCCACCATTGATAAACAAGCTTATGCAGTGTACAAGGCAGTTCAAAACTTTAAGCCTTATCTTCTGAAAAATCATGTTATCATCTTTGTGCCTCACCCAATGGTTAGATTGTTGTTTGTTCAACAAGAGTTGGGTGAAAGAAGAGCCAACTAGATGACAAGCTTGCAAGAGTACGATCTTATGTTCAAGCCATTTCACATGATAAAAGGCATCTATGTCAGCTAGCAGGATAAGCGACCAATTCACCAGAAGATGACTCTTCTAAATGGGAGTTGTTAGGGTCCTATAAATATAGTGATCAAGGTATGTTAGTCTGGCTATTTATCGAAATGGGATGTTCTAAACTTATTTTTTACTTTAAATTGTTTTTAGCTTTTGAAAAGAAAAAAATAAGAAAAATAGAAAAAGAAGAGAAAAAATATAAAGAAAAAAGAAATTATGAAAATAGAAAAATAAAGAAAAATAGAGGAAAAATAAAAGGGGAATAAAAGAAAATATGTGAAAAACAAATAAAAATAAGAATCCCCAAAGGGGCGCGCTAGTTAAAATGTCGCCTTAAGTTTTTTTATTATGGTTAATGTTGATTAATTAGCAAAGAAGTTTGTTTAAAGCTATAATAAAGTGGATGTGATGTTTTTTCACTTTTGTTAAAGTGTTTGCACGATTAAATGGACAAGATCATCCATTCCCAGATCAACGGCAGGAGACGATGTTTGCCCCCCCCCCCC
>APFE031016268.1:10473-23524 GCA_000404065.3 Pinus taeda | reverse complement strand
CCCACGGCATACCACTCGTCATCCATTCATTCATCCATGTCACCTTACCATCCACATCACATTACCATTGGTTATTAAATCTTCCCACCAACAGTCATATGTATGTTGGTCATTAATAACTCCCACTAACATATAATTATTTTAATGCAACGCTCCAAAACAGTAATGTTTCTGTTTAATCACCCCCCCACCCCCCCCCCCCCTCTCTTCAAAATATTGTTCACCCTGCATTAGTTCCTTTTCCATTTGTTTGATCTATGCAAGTATAGACCCGAAGGTTTTCAAGTGCACTAGTGCCTTCTGCAATAGCATTCCCCTCCTGTAATCAATCAATTTGCAGCCTGGTAATAATATTTCCCTAGCCTCCATTATAGTTAAAGATGTTGTCTCATAAAGGAAAGGAGTAAATTTTCGTTGAGAGTCTGGTATTACCTCTTGTTCATAACCTAGATGATTTCCCTTTGGTTGACACGCAGTATAAAATAGCAGAAACCTAGTGTGAGTTCAACTTGTATGAGCTTCATAACTAGGCAAATAAAAAATATTTAGATAACAACGATGAATTGAGTATCTGTGAGTCATTCTTACCTCAAATTATTTTTCCCTAGTCTCATGTTTTCCAGGAATTTGTTACATGGTTTCATCTTAGATATCTCCCTAGCCAGCAGGTTGTATTTGCCCAAAATAATGAAATCTTATTCTCAATTACACCAGAAGCCATCTACCGAGCTCTTCAAATTAATCCTCAAGCTCCCTTACATCCATTTTCTACTTATTCACACATGGAAATACACTAGAAGCTTACTTTCTCTCAACGAGCCCATATTTTTTAGTCTTTTCTGCCTGAAAATTCTGAATTTCCCAGACATAATCCCCCATATTCTGCTTCTATTTTCCTTGAAATGTCAAGGAAAGTTATTTCTATGGTTACTTTCCTATTAGTTTATCCCACGGATAAATGGGTAGATGAAGTAGTGTTAGTATTTTTGTCTATGTTTTCAATTGGTCATAAGCCATCAGTCATTTTTAACTACAGTCAATATTTGTTAAATGGCATTCATGACTAGTTTCTAAAGTTTATTACTGAAGGTGCATTCAAACATCAGTCATTCCTTGTATATTTGATGTTGTTCTATCAAGAATACATGCTCAAATTTCAGTTGCAGAAGGTGGATGAATACGGAAGACAACTATCAATTATTCACTACACTTCCTTGGTCAAAAAAAATACAGAAGAATATTCATTTAGTAATTGTGTAGAACAGTTTTTGCATGTATCCTTGTGTCTTCTTAGCAACAATGTTATACCAAGGATTTCACCAGAAATTAAAAGAGTTTTACATCTTACAGAACAAGCCAAGGTTGGAGACTGGTATCTTTACCAGAATTATAGAGAAATTTGAATTTATGGATGTGAACACCTTCCCTACATGTTGCCAGTTTTGTGTACAAGTTAGAATCTTTGCCTTGGAGTATATCAAGCAAATGTTAAACATGGATGACCTATGTTTTGTGTTAAGAAAGAAGAAAGCACAGTTTAAATTAAAGGCACATATTGGTCCTTACATCATCAACACCAAAGAAGCAGCAAAGGAAGTAGATGAGTTACACTAAAGAAGATGAATTTCAAGTTGAGTTTCACATGGTATTATGATCCATTAGGGATAATTTCAAAATTGAGAGTTGAGTAGAAGACCACACTGTATGGACATACACCTAGACCAGAAATAGAGCAGTAGGCCAATCAAGAGGAGTGGAAAGAGAATACATTGCAATAAGCTGAAGAGAAAATTGCCATTCATACATCTCTACAAACTCCTATTTCAAAGGAAAAAGAAGCTAAGAGATCAAGGGAAAGAATGTCTCCTACATATTCAGGTTCTCAAGCTGCATACTTTCAAGTTTTCAAGAGAAGAAAGAAGACAGATCCTAGGGAAAATACTAAGATTGATACTAAAAATGATGCTCAGACAAATACTTAAGAGGTCTTTATACCACTTCCCTCTCACACATTGAAGGGACAACAAAGTCACCTATATCTTCGACATCCCATATTGCAACACGGCAGAACATTTTTTCCAAATATAGAGAGATTAAGAAGAAAAATTAAGCATTGAAGGCTACAACAGACTCAGAATTTTAGAAGAAGACTTCTACTACTCAGCACAGATTGTTGTCTACATGTGACACAAAGAAGGTACAATTCCAATTATCCTTCATGGAACCTATAGTTATAGTCCCTAAAGGTGTAGAAGACTACAAAGCCTTTGGCTTTTCTTTTGATACCAAGAAGATTCACGTAATCGACCAGATTGATTTGCACAAATAGGTTGGTGAAATTCTATACTAAACATTAACGAGTTCATCCATGGAATCCTCCAAGTTGAAGGCCTCTCTAAACAACATTCATTCATACTAAATATAGAGTGAACGTCATCCTTAGCCAAAGACACGAGAACCAAAGCTCTTGAAAAATTGGTAATTAAACTAGAATATGTCCTAGTGACATCAAAGCAGTTGAGGAGATGATAAAAAATAAGAATGTTGATATTCAAACCCTGAGAAAGAATCTCAATATTCCAACCACAAAGCACCCACAGACCAAAGAAATCACTCAGTGTTATGAAACCAGCTCACAAAAAGATAGAAAAGATAGATCAACGACTTAGAAAGCAGCCCCTTCGAGGGGGAAATCTCTTTTACATTACACAAATGAAAAATTCTTGGATGATACAAATGAAAAAACCTCCTTTCTATATATAGGAGTCTAAGGGGTCACAATATAATCAAATCCGACATAACAATAATAATATAAGGTCACAAAAATAACAATAGTGGGCTTCTATGGGGCACAATAATAACAATATGGGGACAATAGGGGCACAACAATAACAATAAGGGATACAATGAGAATAGTAATGGGGGAATCACTAGTATTATAGGACCTAACATGCCCCTGTCCTTCAAAAAAGTGTTGTCCTCAACACTTAAGTAGTTTTGGATGCTTCTATACAAAATTCTCATCCTCCCATGTGGAATCTTCAGCAGGTAAGTTCTTCCACTTGATGAGATACTTTGAAAGTGATTGATTTCGTAGTTGTCGAGTTCTTGTTTCTGTGACTGCTTCAGGTTCCAATATGATTTTTCCTTCCTCATCAAGTTTTGGCAATATTGTTTGAACTAGGAGCTTGTCACCTATAACCTTCTTTAAGCATGAAACATGGAAAACTGGGCACACTCGGGAAGCGGCTGGAAGCTCCTATTTGTATGCCATAGTACCTATATTTTGCAACACCTTGCATGGAACGTAATAATTTGGTGATAATTTATTATTCTTCTTAGCTTGCTTGAGGGACATTTGTTTATATGGTTGTAGTCGTAGGAATACCCAATCACCTACATCAAAACTTCTTTTGTTACGATGTTGATCTGCCTGTTGTTTCATTCTATTATGCACCAAAGTGAGGCTATCCTTGAAGAGTTGGAAAACTTGTTGTTGATGCTTGATGTGATCTTCCACTTCTTGAAACTTAGAATTTTCTCTTAAATATGATGTGATGGATGCTGGATGATATCCATAAAGTGCCATAAATGGGGTCATTTTTGTTGCAGTATGTAAGGAAGTGGTATACCACCTTTCAGCCAGAGGCAACCATTTGACCCATTGTGTATGTTTATCAAATACAAAGCAACGAAGATATCCTTCCAAACATTTGTTTACTATCTCAGTTTTCCCATCGGATTGAGGATGATAAGATGAGCTATGAGCTAACTAAGTACCAAGACAAGAAAATAATTCTATCCAAAAATTTCCAGTGAAAATGGGATCTCTGTCGCTTACAATAATCTTTGGGTTTCCATGTAGCTTTTGAATTGTTTCCATAAATGAAATAAAACTTGTACTCGCTTTAAATGGATGATATAATGCACGAAATTGTGCATACTTGGTAAGTCTATCAACTACCACCATGATAACACTGTTTCCTTTGAACTTGGATAAACCTATGATAAAATCCATTGAAACCTCCTCCCAACATTGGCTTGGAATGGATAAAGGTTGTAATATACCTGGGGTATTAATTGTTTCAACTTTATTTTGTTGGCAAACCAAAAATTCCACCACAAACTTTTGAATATCTTATTTAAGGCCATCCCAAAAAAAATCTTTCTTAACCCTGTGGTAAGTTTTTAGAAATCCTAAGTGCCCTCCTAAGGGAGAGGTGTGAAATTCCATAAGAATATTTTGTTTGAGTTGGGAATTCCTACATAGGTATAAGCGATATTTGTCCCATAATGAATCATTTTTCCAGCTAAATGTATCAGATGCACTGGAATCTTGTAGTATCTTTTGAATGAGTGCCCACACTTCTTCATCATTCTTCCATTCATCCCTTGCTTCGTTTATCCAATCTAGTTTCATAATAGAAATGGCTGATCCAGGTGGATATTGGTGGCCACCTGTGAAGTCCACCTGAACCGCCACCATTGTTTCTCTCAGCATTTTCAATTTCCTTAATTTTAGCACAACTTACTATTTTTAGCAGTTTTTCGGGTCCTGAACTTCTGGAGCCATTTTGAGGCCCTAAACGACGTTTTTTGGGAAATCTAGTGGCAACATGGGTCCATGGACTGATGTTTCCCTTCCCAAAGTGGTATTTCTCAGATAGATCTTTCTAATGAGCTATTGTACACATCAAACGGAGATCGTATGCCAAAGTTACGAACCCAGGAAGTTGATGTACCAATTTACCCAAACGGGGCCCACAGTTTGGTGTTTCATCTTCTAGGGTTAGGTTTTGGAATGTTAAGGGTTTTACATTGTTTCTCAATAATAAATAGGCCTTTGAGCCTCATTGTAACACAGTTCAGAGGCATGTAGCCACCACATCTCTTCTCAAAGATAAGCTACCATCGCCCTAGTTGTTTTATTTCCATTACTGTTTGTAAGCATATTTTAGTATTTTACATTAATGAAATGAAGTATTATTTCTACTGCATATCTGTGTTTATCGTTACCTCTATAATTTGTTGTGTTCCTGTTTAAGTCTAGATCAATGGCGCAAATAAATGCTTCCACATCCTCATCCTTTCTTGAGAATGCATCTGCCACAACATTTTGCTTCCCTTCTTTGTACATGATTTCAAAGTAATAACCCAACATCTTTGTGACCCATTTTTGTTGCTCTTCTGAAGATAATCTTTTTTCTAAAATGTATTTAAGCCCATCATGATCCCTTTTTATCTTGAAGTGTCTTCCCATTAGGTAGTGATCCAAAATGGATTTTAGATAGACTCCTAAGTCTAAGTGGTCCTCACAGAGGAAAAATGAAAGTCCAAGGAAGTTCCTAGAAATAGCCCCATTGCAGAGATCTTTTCCTTCTAAACCTACTGCAACTTGAATGGCCTAAAATGGGCTTAGGATGCAGAATAAAGAAGATGCCCTTTGTTCCTTAGAAAAAGAGGCAAAAACCCCTAAAAATGGCCAAAAACCCTTATAAAGGGAAATCACATCAGAAAAAGGCAAAGGCTGGATTTAAGTGGAGGCGGAGGAAACCCTAATCGGTTGATCCAATCAATCGGGTCGGAGACAGGCCCGTATGCGATTTCAGGACCCTGGAATTGGCAATTGCGATCATGCAATACGCCGATCACTGATGATCGGATCGGCGAATCGGCATCAGCGATGTACAGAACCCCTGGACCGTGTGTGACGTGATATGCGATAGTGATCGCGATGAGCAATCTCAGTCGTCGGATCATGATAGGAACAGGCAGTTAGGATTAAACCGACGATCGAGGATTATCAGACCTGACGGATTTCGTAAGCGAAATTCATAAATTTTGAAATCTGGGAATTCAGATTTTCTGTGTATTAGTGCGTTTCAGTGTAAAAACCGAAATACAAAGGAACGACGCCTGAAGCGATAAAACAAACCCGAAGGGGAGTTATAAGCCTGATTAAATAGAATTTGAGTTCCGTAAAGGTGGATTTCGGGTGGGCCTCAAGCGGTAAACGGTTTTGGGTTGGCTCTGCCCAATCCCACAGACTAGTCGACACGTGGCTGGCAGAGGAGAGAGGAAAACCGCCTTTTCGAGAGGGTAACCTTCATACTCCTAAGACGCCCGAAATTGCATGATGACCGTTGCATCGAAGATCACCTAGATCGATGGTGGAGATTATGACAACAGCCAAAGGTGGACCTGATACGATTATAGGGTGGATGCAATAAGTTTTGAAGTCCGATAAAAAGGATTTTGTCGGGTTTTTGAAGGTTTTCCCATGCATTTGGGAATTTTCCAAATGCACTAATGCAATGCGATATGATGCCTAATGGTAGACCCGATAGGGATTTAGGGGCAATTGAATGGGATTTCAAGTCTGCAAATCACGCCTGATAGTGTTTTTGCATACATTCTCTGTGTAATGGGATTCTCTCCATATTTTGGATTTTCGCCTATGAAACGGCCCCAATTACTTCTATAACCGCTCTTGATCATCATGCCATGCTGCAGCAGGTGTTTTTACAGGTAATGATGCATTTTGAAGCAACAGAGCCGCAGAGGGACAATTAATCGCAGAGAAACGGTCAGGGTAGCCAAAAAGCTAGGAAGATGCCTCAAAAGAGCCAAAGAGCACAATTGAGAGCACAGGAAGAAGGATGAAAGCAAAGGCAGAAGTAGAAGAGTGAAAAGCTACTGCGCAGAGCAATTGAGGGAGCCTTTGGGGTCACTTGAAGTTCAAGTGAAAATCTAGAGAGTTGAAGGTTGCAGAAATCCAAAGAAGCCAAAGCCAAAGAGCTAGAGTCAAGAGCTAGAGCCAAGAGCCAGAGCCAGAGCTGAGAGCCAGAGCCAGAGCCAAGAGCCAAAGTCGGAGCCGAGAGCCAGAGCGAGAGCCAAGAGCCAAAAAGCGGAGAGATTCAAGAGCCAGGGATAAAATGGTGTCCAAACCCATTGTTTCTGTGTAAAACAGTGGAGTTGAGCCAATAACTTGTAAAAAGAACTTTTCCATAATCCCAAAGAGCCTAATTGAGCTGACTAGAGCTCACGGAGACGTAGCCCAAGAGTTTTGGGTGAAGTCCTAATTAATATTGTTGTTATGTGTGATTGCTTGCTACTGCATTGTATTTGTTGCTTTACTTACTATTATATGTATTTATATATCAGTCTGAGCACATCAATTTACAGCACATAAATAGTTTAAAATAAACACAAGTATACACCTATTTTTCAAGCATATTTACTTCCGCATTGGTTAATCATTTGTGACTTGGGAATATTTAAGCTTTGGAAGTGGGAGAGGTTCTTGTAAGTTAGACAAGAAGCCTAAGTGCCCCATTTTTAGATCAGGTGGTATCGGAGCTTGAGATTGATTAACCACACCTTCAAAGAGGGTTATATCAGAATGCTTGATTAACAGAGCAAATATTGCTTATCTGAAAGGTGTTTAAATAGTCAGAGGTTGATTATATGCTTGTTTGCAGACTGACTATTGTTTGAGCTTGCAGTACAAGAAGGACAAGAAGGAAGAAGGGCCGAAGGCATTCTTCTATCCCAAAGGACCTCGAGGCAGTCCTTAAAGCACAAGAGGTTTGTTGCAAAAGGTTGCTTGAATAAGCTCTTTATTAATCTTGTTTGAAGTTCTTTTGTTCATTGGTATAATGACTACTTCTACAAGTGAGTCCTCAAATTCTTCTTTCTTCATCACATGACACTTTGATGAAGACATGAAGCAAGACTTGTCCACCATGATGGATATGGTGAGAGAAATGTATGAGGATGATAGAAAGAGCAGCATACTTAGAGAGCAGTTGAATTCCATGAAGGAATAGAAGCAGATGCTTTCTAACAAATTGCAGGAAATGGAGAGGCAACTTCATATTGCAAATATGAACCTGAGAAGGATGCATGAGTTGGAAACACAGCTCTTCGTTTCCCAAGAAGCCTTAGTCAAGTATCAGCTTGAAGAAGAGGTAAACCATTCCAGTTTGTCCTCAAATTCCTCTAAGAATTCTTATATTGGTTCTTTTGAAAAACATACTAGAGGCATAGGTTCCAAGCTAATGTCTAGGATGGGCTATGAAGGAAAGGGCTTGGGAAAGCATGCACAAGGTATTGTTGAACCAATAATGGTTGAGAAAAGGCCTAAGTATTTGGGTCTTGGCTATGGACAGTCTTATGGAAAGTGTTCCAAAGCTGCCATGAAGGCCATTGAGACAGCCCCAAGAAGGAGTTGCATTGCAGAGTGTGAAGATTGTATTCAGGAGGAATGCAATAGCTTGAAACATCAATTGCAGAACGCAGGTGTTCAGAGGCACACACTTGAACTAGAGAGTTGGGGAGACTCTAATAGCCTTGAAGAGATTGATGGTGTTCCAAAGGGAGCCACTTCTTCATTTGCTTCACGTCCTCATGAAGGCTATAAAGGTGAAAGAGGCAAGTATAAATCTAGTTCTAAACATTTTCCTTTTGATTGTGCAAAACATGATAAATTTCCACATAGATATGGGAAAATTATTGCTTGTTCCTTTTGTAGTTTGGATAACCATAATGTTTCTAGATGTTAAAAGAGAATGGCCACATACAGGAGACTTTTGAAGGAAAAGAAGCAAGAAGCCAAAGGTCCATTGGACAAGGCAAATCATATTGTCAAGAGGATGCACATGCAATGCACTTACTGCCATAAACATATTGCTGCAAAATGTTGGACTTTGAATCCATCAATGATTCCACAAAATCTTAAAAGAGTGGAAAGAGAAGATGGCAGGCATGGAAAGGAAGATTCCATGGATGATGTGTCTCAGGATGATTCACATGATGATGCTGATGTGCAGACAAAGGTAGTACCTTTGAAAGGGATTGGTAAGAAATGGGTAGAGTTCTTATCCGATTAAGATTGAGTTCTTATCCGATTAAGATTACATGTCTATTGATGCATCTACATTATATTTCATTTCAGCTTCAAAAGTACAGTGTGCTTAAGTGAAAGTTGAAGGATGAAATGCATGCATGAGCATGAGATGCATGAACATAGGGATGTTGATGATTTCCTTGTATTTAAACATGTATGTGTAATTAACTTGCAGGGTTGATTGCTTTGACATGCATGTGATGCCATGTTGACTTGGGAGAAGTTAACTTAGTCTCCAAATGGAGATAATGATGAAGTGTTTCATCTTTTGAAAAAGAGTCCTAATGGTCTTTTGCTACATCCTTGACTTGAAGGTTCATTTGTTTAAAGGCATGTTTTATGGGCTTGTTGTCTAGTGCATCATTTGTATGTAGATGTAAGACATGGAGGTGTTCACAAAATGTGAAATCTGTTTCTTTTGTTGAAGCGGGAGTTTAGCCCATCCAGTTGTTGTATGTGTTTCTATTTTTGTTAATAGTTGTTGTTGGCAGCTTTTCAAATAGGTACAAATGAAAGTTTTGTGGAGCAGATGTACTTCACATTTGTTTGAGCCACCTTCGATCAATGATCAAGGCAGAAAATTTCAAGCTACCTTCTATGACCATTTCAGTAGAAGTTCTGCATGAAGGCAAGAAGGAAGACAATTCTTCCTAGGAGAAGCAACACATCCAGAAAGGAAAGTGGTCAGAGACTTTGGTTCAGAGGCACTATGCAAGGCAAGTGTGTGGAGGCTGAAAGAAGAGGGTGTTGTTACTCTCATTTACTATTCAGATCAGTAGGTCAATCTTTTGGAGACCAAAAGTTCTTTAGTGGGAAGGCGTGATCCAAAATGGATTTTGGATAGACTCCTAAGTCTAAGTGGTCCTCACAGAGGAAAAATGAAAGTCCAAGGAAGTTCCTGGAAATAGTCCCATTGCAGAGATATTTTCCTTCTGAATCTACTGCAACTTGAATGGGCTAAAATGGATTTAGGATGCAGAAGTTATCGTAGAAAGAAGATGCCCTTTATTCCTTGGAAAAAGAGGCAAAAACCCCTAAAAATGGAAAAAAACCCTTATAAAGGGAAATCGCACGGAAAAAGGAAAAGGCCGGATTTAAGCGGAGGTGGAGGAAACCCCGATCGGCCGATCTGATCAATCGGGTCAGAGAGTGGCCCGTATGCGATTTCGGGACCATGGAATCAGCGATTGCGATCATGCGATACGCCGATCGCCGATGATCGGATCAGGGAATCGGCATCGGTGATGTACAAAACCATTGGGCCATGTGCGATGCGGTATGCGATAGCGATCACGACGAGCAATCTCAGCCATCATATCACGAGAGGAACGGATGGCCAAGATTAAATCGACAATCGACGATTACCAGACCCAACGAATTTCATAAGTGAAATTCATAAATTTTGAAATCCGAGAATTCGGATTTTCTGTGTATTAGTGCGTTTCGGTGTAAAAACTGAAATACAAAGGAACGACACCCGAAGCAATAAAACGGACCCGAAGGGAAGTTATAAGCCTGATTAAATAGAATTTGAGTTCCGTAAAGGCAGATTTTGGGCAAGCCTCAAGTGGTAAACGGTTTTGCGCTGGCTCTGCCCGATCCCACAGACTGGTCGACACATGGCTGGCGGAGGAGAGAGGAAAACTGCCTTTTCAAGTGGGTACCCTCCGCACTCCTAAGCCGCTTGAAATTGCATGATGACTGTTGGATCGGAGATCACCTAGATCGATGGCGGAGATTGTGACAGCAGCCAAAGGCGGACTCGATACGATTATAGGGTGGATGCGATAAGTTTTGAAGTCCGATAAAAAGGATTTTGTCGGGTTTTTGAAGGTTTTCCCGTGTATTTGGGATTTTGCCTAATACACTAATGCGATGAGATATGATACCTAATGGCAGACCCGATAGGTATTTAGGGGCGATTGAATGGGATTTCAATTCCACAAATCATGCCTGATAGTGTTTTTGCAAACGTTCTCTATGTAATGGGATTCTCTCCATTTTTCGAGTTTTCGCCTATGAAACGGCCTTGATTCCTTCTGTAACCACTCCTGATCATCATACGACACTGAAACAGGCGTTTTTATAGGCAATGATGCATTTTGAAGCGACAGAGCCGCAGAGGGACAAAGCCAGGAAGATGCCTCAAAAGAGCCAGAGAGCATGATTGGGAGCACAGGAAGAAGGAGAAGAGCAAAGGCAGAAGCAAAAGAGCAAAAAGCTACTATGCATAGCAACTGAGGGAGCCTTTGGGGTCACTTGAAGTTCAAGTGAAAACCCAAAGAGCTGAAGGTTGTAAAAAGCAAAAGGAGCCAGAGCCGAAGAGCCAGAGTCAAGGGCTAGAGCCAAGAGCCAGAGCCAGAGCCAAGAGCCAGAGCTAGAGCCAAGAGCCAGAGCTAGAGTCGAGAGCTAGAGCCATAGTTGAGAGCTAGAAAGCTGAGAACTTCAAGAGCCATGGATAAAATGGTGTCTAAACCCATTGTTTCTATGTAAAACAGTGGAGTTGAGCCAAGAACTTGTAAAAAGGACTTTGCCATAATCCCAGAGAGCCTAGTTGAGTTGACTAGATCTCACGAAGACGTAGCCCAAGAGTTTTGGGTGAACTCCTAATTGATATTGTTTTTATGTGTGATTGCTTGCTGCTACATTGTATATGTTGATTTACTTATTGTTATATGTATTTATATATCAGTCTGAGCACATCAATTTACAACACATAAACAATTTAAAATAAACACAAGCATACACCTATTTTTCAGGCATATTTACTTCCGCATTGGTTGATCATTTGTGACCTGGGAATATTTAAGCTTTGGAAGTGGGAGAGGTTCTTGTAAGTTAGACAAGAAGCCTAAGTGCCCCATTTTTAGATCAGGTAGGGTCGCCATTTCTTAAGTGCATGTAGTATTGCCAACATTTCCTTCTCATTAATAGCTTTGTGTAAATACTTTCCTTTGATTGGACGACTTTCGAAAGCAATGGGTCTTTCTTCTTGGATTAAAACACCACCAATTCCATTTCCTAAGGCATCACATTCCATAATAATGATTTTTGTGAATTCCAACATAGTTAAGACCAGTGCTTGGCACATTGCCTTTTTAAGATGTTCAAAGGCCTTTGTTGGTTCTCGAGTCCATGAAAATGTATCTTTCTTCAATAATGTTGTTAGAGGTCCTGCTATTCTCCCATAATTCTTAACAAACTTGAGATAATACCCTGTCAACCCAAGAAATCCTCGCAGACGCTTTATGGATGTGGGGATTTTCCATTCCTTAATGATTTTAATTTTGCTAGGGTCTACCTTAACACATTCATGAGACACAATATGACCCAGATATTCCACCTCTTGTAATCCAAAGAAACATTTGGAGATTTTTGCATATAATTGTTTCTCCTCCAATAGTTTGAGCACCCTGTCAACATGTTGAACATGATCCTTCCAAGACTTGTTGTAGATTAGTATATCAATAAAAAATACTAACACAAATATTCTAAGGAAGGGTTTGAAAATGGAATTTATCAAACCTTGAAATGTATGAGGTGCATTGGTGAGGTGCATTGGTAAGGCCAAAAGGCATGACCAAAGATTCATAATGACCCTCATGAGTTATAAATATTGTTTTCATAATGTGTTGAGTCTTCATTCTGATTTGATGATATCCTGAATGAAGATCCAACTTGGTGAAGTAAATTGATCCATGCAATTCATCCAATAATTCATCAATGACAGGAATGGGAAATGTTCTTTAATAGTGAGCTTGTTGACCCCCCTATAATCTGGACATGTGCACCATGATCCATCCTTCTTGTGAACCAATACTATTGGATCAGAGAAAGAACTTTGACTAGGTTGAATTATACCAGCCTCTAGTATTTCTGCAACCATACATTCAATTTCACTATTTTGGGCATAAGGATATCTGTAAGGCCTAATGTTTGGAGGAACACTTCCTAGAATCACATGAATATCATGATCATGATCACGAATAGGTGGGAGGCCTTTGGGAGTCTCAAATACCTTGGAATGATTTTCCAAGGCTTTTTGGAGATCTGGAGAAATAGATGATATCGATGTGGGAACCTCTAGCGAACATAATTGTGCAATTATGCCTCATTGTTCTTTATTTAGAAGTTTTTTCATTC
>APFE031016266.1:0-21375 GCA_000404065.3 Pinus taeda | reverse complement strand
ATTTTATGTTTTGGAATTGATAATAGATATTTGGTAAAATATTTTTCAGTCAAATTATATTTTATTTTATTTAAAATATGTTTTTGAATAGATAAATGGATTTTACTACTTGAGACCTTTAGATTGTGCAAATTTCATAGATGAAATTAGAGATTCTAACAAATTCTTACATGATTATGGACAAATCTGACATAAAAATATGTTTAAAATTTTTTCAAACCATACAACAATTAAAATACAACAATATAATAATCCATACCCTTAGATTAATAATTTAATCTAAGAGTATGAAACATTTACTTTTCAAACTTCACATCTTTAAATATTAATAGTTATATATATAATATATAACTTTTATTAGTTAATTGTGAACCCAAAAATGTCAACTTGGACATGAGTAACCATGCATTCCATGGCTTAGAAACTTGTCAAATAATTTATTTTTATTATTTATTAAAAAAATATTATTAAAATGGAAATCAATTTTATAATCCAACATCCGGACTCAAAATATTAAAAAAAATATTATTTTATTCCAACATCGGGACTCAAAATACTTGTTACTAGTATTAAAGGAAACTCAACACGCCCCATCCGAACTGAAATAAAATTTGACTCTCTCTACTTTGAGCATCGAGACTCTAACCCTATATGGATGTTTGACCAAAAAAATCCGAAAATGACGTGCGTAACAAGTAACGAACAAGAGACGCTCTGACCATACGAAGGAAGAGGACAACCCCATGCATTGTCTGAATAGTGCGTTGTCTGAATTTATACGCTGCACATTCCTGGAAGAGCTAGCCCAGCGATTCGAACACGAGCGCAAGTGTATGGATCAGGGATTAGAGGTTTTTACTGCCATGCCAGATGTCACCTGTACTGCTGCTTTAGTGTCGTCGGTCTCTCTCACAATAGGTATGCAATGTCATTTTTTTGGGTTCTCCTATCTGTTAAAGATACTATAAAAATAGTTTTGAATTACTATTTTATATCATATAATATAACTATTTCAATGTAAGTCTTATTAGCATAACTGGTTGAGGAGGCCAGTATCATCCAAAGTATCTTTAATGACTATTTCAGATGTCTTTAATGACTCACATGCTCCTTAGATCTCTACTTTTTAGATCTCTACTGCTCAAACCACACATCAACCCTGAAAAATCAAAACCAACTTAATAAACCAAAAAAACACATGACCATTTAAATACAGTGTATGTTTTATTTTTTGTTTTAAAGTAAAAGAAATCTTAATGGTTTTAACCCTAATTTATCAACATAAATAGATATTAAATCAATACCTAAGTCTGACCCAGCTCTTTAAATTGATACCTGCAGATATTCCGGAGTCGAGTGGTAAAGCTGATTTCCCGGCAGTACCAATGCAAGGAAAGCAAGGAATGAGGGTCTCTACCCATGCTGCAAGTAACATTAGAGCTGCGATCTTACCAGCAAAGGTACATGATGATCAACCAGAGGCTATGAATAAAATTAGTGAGCAGATTCAGCATGGGAAACGAAGCATTAATACGTCTGGTGCAGAAGATGGTACATTTCCAACTTCAAATGCTAATTATATGCCGAAAAAGGTGGATAGTTTCAGTGAGTTAATCGATGTAGGCAACGAAACCCTTGCTCCAAAAATAAATCGAGGCAATGAACGTAAACCGAGGACATCAAGCAAACTGGAAAACAGTCTAGAGGATACTCGGTTGAAAATTGCTGAGTTATAATTAAATTTATTTTTAAGATGTTTGAATTAGTATGGGATATAATATTTATTTATTTAAAAGAATAGGAAAAACATTGTCGGTATATATATATTAAATTTGTTTTTTTATTGAAAAGTTGTTTTAGTCTTAGTTATTATATGTTTCTCTTGTGTTATACAAGCGTTCTGTCTGGTTTTATAGAAGAGTTGGAGGATATATCTTTTTTCTTTAATAAAAAGAGAGGAATAACACTGATGGTATACCATGTATTATGTTTTCAAGATATATTTAAGTAAGATTTGTATTATAGATAAGTTGTTTTTGTTTAAGAGAGGAATAATATTGATGGTCTATGGTATATTATTTTTTCAAGATATATTTAAGTAAGTAAGTTTTGAATTATAGATAAGTTGTTTTTGTTCTTTTGTTTATATATATATATATGGTTTTAAGGGCAGTATTATTTGGTTTAAAGTTAAATGTAAAGTTTTATATATTGGTTTTAGGTGTTGCTAATTAGAATTAGACTCTCCTAGATTTTTTTAGAAAAAAGTAATGTAATTATGCTCATGCATTTAGATTTTTAGAAATGTGGAAAGGTAGGATCAAATTTAAATGTCTATAGATATATATACACACACCAAAAAAAGATTTGGTAAGTTATTAGTTCATATAATTTTTGTTTTTGTTTTATATATTATATATTGTGATTTTAGTAAATATTATTTTGCTATTTTGAAAGTTTTTATTTCATTTTTTTATGTTTTGAAATTTTGATATTTTGATAGTTTTCATTGTTGATTATGGATGCTATGGGGTGAAAATGTGAAATTGAGAAACACTTTTAGCTTATTTCTTACATAAAAAATTGTGAATATTAATGTTTTCTCAATTTCAGCTAGTAGAAACTCATATTTTTCTTGAGAATTTTGTAGTACAGTAAAAGCAATGTTTCTAGAGAATTGTCTTGCCATCATATATGTTTTATAAAAAAAAAAAATATTGATATATAGCTTGAGATATTTGGTGGACATTGAATACTAAAGACAAAGTAGAAGAGTTTGGAATTCAAATTCTTCTTAGTTACAAAACTAAAAGTTTATGGAGTGTAATTGGAATTTTATGGAGAGTAACCCTGATGTGAAGAATTCCCTTACCACATTTGTCAAGCATAAACCATGGTATGTCAAGCCTTTTAATGTTCCCCAAGATTCAAAGTTTTTAAATTTTTAAGTTTCCTTGCCCTCCTTCTGGCCTTTATCTTCAACTTGTATATGCTATTTTTTTCAACATTCTTAAGGGATATTGGTCTCGAATTCATTAGCTATGCATTTTTCTTCCCCAGCTCACATGCCTTGTTGGCTTGGCTATGACATTCTTCGTTATTTCCTCTCAAAAGATGCTAGAAGGACAATAAGTCAAAGTAGGGTATAAAATTCTGAGCTCTCTTAATGATTTGGTTCATGGTAGTTTTCTTGGTTGTTGTAGTATAGATCATGTGTCTAATAATGATCATGAAATCTCCTATAAGTTGAATTGTTTTTATTCCCATTCTTTGTGCCATGGTAAGAGAGCAAGCCATACATTTATACCTAGTTGTTTTTCTTCCATCTAAGTGCCCAACCATATCTAAATTCAATGATTCCTTCAGGACTAATGGTGATCCCTCCCACTCTTGCCACCCTAGGATTACCGTTTGAAGCTCCATCAAATGGATGGGTCCATTTTTTTTTGGATCTTAGCTATTCCACTAGACCTTCGGAGGATAACAGCATAATCCATTTGGCTTGAGAGTGCTAGGTACACCAATAACTTCAGGGGCCTCGGAACACTCCCACTGGGCTAACCAAGTAGACTCCAATGGATCCAAGGAAGGGTCTTTGACTAGTTTATGAAATTTCATACATGCTGAAAGGGCACTCAGGGCACTCATGACTAGAACCTAGCATATTGCCTCTTTCCAGTATAACCATATTTTCCAAATGACATACTTTGGAAGAGTGGACCAAATATCCTCTTGGAGTGAAGGGAGCCTAAATAAGAATTGGTCGAAGAGCCGAAGAAGGTTTGGATCTCTCTAGGAGAGATGTTTCTAAAGAATAGAGGACCAAGAGCCACAACCCACACCCCCTTTGTACAATGACATTGGAGAAAGAGACGTGAGATAGTCTCCTCCTTTGATTCACAAAGATGGCATCTAGAGGGGCTAATCCATCCCATTCTTCGAAGATTCTCTAGAGTAAGATTTTTCTTATGAGAAAGCAACCAATAGAAAAAAAATGAATTTTGGGATGGAATTTGTTTACGAGATTTTTCCCCATATCGAATTTTTTGGAGGTAAATGGGTGCAAGAGAGCATGTGGAGATATCCTTCCTTAACTGAGTATACAACTCAACAATTTTGTTTTAATTCTAGTTAACTTAGAGGGTCTTGTGTTTGCAAGGAAGTCAGATTCTTATGTATTAATCCGAGTAATTAGAATAGGAATTAATTAGATAGTGTGAGGATATTTGTAAATTCTCTCGAATATAAGAGAACATGAGAGATGATGAGTGATGATGAGAGAGCTCGAAATCAATTATAAGTCTTAGACTAGAAAGTGGTGTCATGATTCATGGAACTAAAGAGGATTCTTAGGGATTACTAGAGCTAAAAGTGGACTTAGAGGATATTTAGGTTTTAGTTCACGAGATTAAGGATCTGAACAAAAATTGGTTAAAAAAAACCTTTTGTATAAATGTAAGCCTAAAAGTCATAATAGTGAGGTAGAGAGTCAATCAATCACTCATGAGTTAGAGAGTGAGTCATTTAGGCCTACGGGCAGGAAAGGAAAGGCCACTGATATTGAAAATCAGGCCGAGGAAGAAATTCTTGTGTAAATGGTTGTTTATTAATATAGATAACTCGACTCTGAGCTTGTGTGATGTGTATTTGAATTGTAAGTTGTTTGTGAACTTGAGTAATTCTGTGCAACCTAAGTTGCACGTGTGTAGAATTAAAGAAGTGCAGAGAGGAGTGTTATGGTTTTACACATAGAAAAATTTGGAGAAAGCCTTTAATGTTACAAAAAAGGTGAAAGAAGCATAAAGGCGTGAGCAGAGATCGAGATCAGAGCAGGTGAAAATCGTAAGGCGACAGCAAATACATGGGCAGAGAGTCAAATGGGCTATTACATAGTAAGAAACAAATGAATGTAACTGTGCACATGAACCATTGGATTAGTTAGATAAAAGGACAAGGTTTTGTGCTATAGAAGGCTAAGATTAAGGCACGCAAAATGAAGTCAAGAAGATGAATGGCAGAGATTAAGCGATAACCCTTTATTATGTCAAGTTCTTTAAAGTTTTGTATTGAGCACGTGGGTGGTATTCGCAAGCGGTACGTAGTTCCTCACACACCCTAAAGGTGTTAAGCGGTCTTTCAAAATTTCACGTGACTACCTTTATCAGTTGACACGTAGCATACAATGGAGAGAGAAAACCACTTTTCTTGCGTGCTCTCAATCTGATATTGGCCGAGCTTCATTTTGGTAGAGCTTGATTTCACAGGAGATTGTACGATAGCTGTTCGATTAAACGAGTCATATCAACAGTAGAGACTGTTTAGGTTAGTTAGCGAGTGGACGACATGATAGCCGTTAGATCGGATGAGACAAATCAACGGTCGAGATTATCTAAGTTTTTCAGTGATCGGGTGACGCGATAATCATCAGATCGAGGAATGACATCGATGACAGAGAGTTAACGCGCTAAGGAGAGCATCGATGTATGTGCAAATGTTTTTGAAATGGTGGAAAGGTAAGGTTTAAGTGTGGTTTATGAGATATTTATATTATACGGGAATGATAATAGAAATAAGTGGGATTGATGTACTTCAGGTTAAGTTAAGAACTAACCAAAGGTTAAGAAGGGTTGTAAGGTTCCACTTAAAGGTTTATCAAAGGTTTAGACTTTCGATAGCTAAGTCAAATGTTTATGCATAGTGTTTATTTAAATAGCCTTAAACTTTGACTAAGTGAAAGTTTTACTAAGCATGGAATTTTTGGAATTCCCGGGACACGCATAGTGTGAGATCGAATTATATTTACATACTGTAGGTATATGTGGCTTAGGTTGCAACATTGGGGTATATGTATCTTAGGTTTGCATCATTTGGTGTAAGAGAAGAACAAGGAAATTCTACATGTAAGAACTCTTTTAGAAAACATAGAACAAAGTTATGCTTTGAAGATGTGTATAGATGCAAGAGGAGATAAGATTTTAAATCTAAGAAACAGTAGGCACACAAAGATAAATTGTAGCAGAATTTGCAGATGCAAAGGAGACAAAGAACAATCAATTCAAAGTGTAGGTGAGTGCTAGAACCAGATCATGCAGAGGTCTTGAAGGTGAGGAGATTGCAGCAACCTAGAGCAAGGAGTGCTCAATTGGTTCCAAAGGAGAGAACCAGAGAGATGCCAAAAGACTGCGCTCAAAGGAGAGAAACATAGCGAGGAATGTGTAGCAAGAAGGAGGCTTGTTACTGAAGAGGTTTTGTTGCATCTCATAGAAAGATCATAAAGGAAATACCATAGATGATGTGGGTAGAATTGCTAAGGAATGAAGAAAGCTAGTAAGAATTTTTGAGTGAAAGAATAGGTGGTGAGAACCTAGTATTTCATTTATGATTGAAATACAGGAGGACAATTGTGTTCTTAAAAGGTGAATATGAGTTGAAGCCTAGAACGAGTAGAGAGAAGTGCTCAAAGAGTTTCCATAGAATAGAGAACCAAGTTCTTTCCAAAAGACCAAGTATAGAGGAGAGCTTGCTAAGGTAAGTGAGTGAGGAACTCATGAAGATAGAGAAGAAGATGACTATTGATAGTCATAATAGAGATAACATAGGTTCTGCGGAAGACCACAGTAGAAGAAAAGTGAAGAAGGACGATGCCAAGGAAAAGGGAGAGAGAACGAGTCAAGAGGAGCGTGACAAGGAGATCGTCGAGTTAAAAGAACAACTCAATGTATTACGGATGATACTAGAGGAAAACCAAAGACAAGGTTGGGTCTTGAGGAAAAAGGAATTCAAGTGGTTTAAGTTACAGAGAAGGCTACAACAAAAGAAAGTGAAGTGGCTAGTGGAAAAACTCAAAGAAGATGAGTTGGAAATGGAAGTTTCCATTTGTGAAGCAGAATAGGGTGAAGTTCTTGGTAAGGATGAAGAATGGAAATATGGGGAAGATCTTATGAATTACTGTGAGAATTCAAGACAACAAGGAGATATGATGTCTGGAGCATCAAAGGAGACCATAAGTGGGTGAGGAACTCATGAATATAGAGAAGAAGATGACTATTGGTAGTCATAATAGAGATAACAAAGGTTTTGAGGAAGACCACAGTAGAAAAAAAGTGAAGAAGGAGGATGCCAAGGAAAAGGGAGAGAGAACGAGTCAAGAGGAGCGTGACAAGGAGATCATCGAGTTAAAATAACAACTCAATGTATTATGGATGATACTAGAGGAAAACCAAAGACAAGGTTGGGTCTTGAGGAAAAAGGAATTCAAGTGGTTTAAGTTACAGAGAAGGTTACAACAGAAGAAAGTAAGTGGCTAGTGGAAAAACTCAAAGAAGCTAAGTTGGAAATGGAAGTTTCCATTTGTGAAGCAGAATGGGGTGAAGTTCTTGGTAAAGATGAAGACTAGAAATCTGGGGAAGATCTTATGAATTACTGTGAGAATTCAAGACAACAAGGAGATATGATATATGTAGCATCAAGTGAGACCATAAGGTCTTATGTTCTTAAAACCGATAGTTTGTGTATGATTCCATGCATTGTGGGAGAAAAGCAACTTTGTAAAGATGTCTTGAGGATGGATGAAAATTTTGAAGTGAAATTTGACAAAGGAAATTTCTCAGAAGAGGAATAATTTGACTGGTTACAGTAGAAAAAGTCCGTGGATAAGTTACTTAATGAGTGAAGACAGTCATTTGAAGTTGTCATAGAGATGGAAGATCAGGATCTTATTATGATGAAGAATGAAGGAATATTGTCTCAGAGAGGTAATCTAATGAATTTTGGTGAAGGACAAATGCACGAGAATATTAATGTAGATGATGGGACAAGGATAACTCTTGAAGGGGGTTTAGAGAGATACATCAAGTGAAAGTGTATTGAAGAAGAAGGATATCTACTGAAATATGTTAAGAAAGAAGTCTATGTAAAAGATTTAACAAAGGGAGAAAGGACATATGATGATTGGTCACTAACAATGGAAAGTCTTGCAAAGGATTAGCAATCTTTTGAAGCTGTCAAAAGTATGGAAGGGTATCTTTCAGAAGATGAATACTCTGAAGTAAAGAATGATGGAGAATGTCTCTTAAATGAGAAAAGTAGTGAATTATTGAAGCAGAAATAATTTAGTAATACATTGATGTTTGAAGTTGTTACAACACAAGAACAATTTCTTGTGAAAAGAGGGGATGAGGATCAGTCTGAAGAGCTGATATGTGAAGAAACAGTTGAGATTGTTGAACCTTGTAATTTTGAAATTGACAAGTTGTGTACAAATGCAAGAATTATAAGTGATGATGAAACACTTATGAAGTGTCAAAGAGAAATTGAATTACTGGAATATTTGCTGGAAAACTCAGAGTATGAAAGTGTGATTGCAAACGAAGGAATTGATTACAGTGGACAAGAGTAGGAATACATCATTGAAACAGATGTTGTGGAAGAGAGACTTACTGTCAGTTTCGAGATTCCATTAGAAAATTCTTTAGGGAGGTTGAATCACCATACTGATGTGCTGATAGAGGAGTAAAAATCAGAGTAGCATACTAAAATGTTTCCAAGGGAAGAAGAGGCAATGAGGACTTATTTGTTTTATTTTAATAATTGTTTTGTCAGTGCAGGTTTCGTTGCAAATGATCGAGAAAATTTGGCATGTATGAGAAACCAAGTAAATATGGAAGAGGAAGGAAAATATGTTGGAATCAATGAACAACATATTTATGTATTTGAGAGGAATCAAGTACAAAGGAAATTGGAGGACAATTTACTTTCTGAAAGTAAATTTCTAGATATTGAAGAGAGGTTGTTTGGAAAGCAACAAGAGGGTAAGGATGAAAGGGAAATAGTAAGAAACCAACAACTTCAAAGAGAAGACAACAAATAGCAATTTGAAGATGAGTGGACAGAGTACAACAATAAATTGTAGAGTAGTTATTAGTCAAAAGATAAATTGGAAATAGAGATTGAAAGAACAATAAGATTGATCATAAAGGTGCCTCAGAAGAAAGCAACAATAAGAAGACCAAGAAATAGAAAAAGAAAGATAACAGCCGATTGCGACAACATAGCTAGTGGGGCAAAGCAACATAAAGTGTTGAAAACTAGAGAACAACAACAAATAACAATAGCAACCAAAGCAAAATCACAGAACAAAGTATGGGATCCAGGAAGACAAAGGTCGAAAGCACATGATTAGGATATCATGATTATTTTAACCTTGGGAGTGTGATGCAAGAGCATATAGCTCAACAATTTCATTTTAATTTAGGTTAACTTAGGGGGTCTTCTGTTTTTAAGGAAGCCGGATTCCTATGCATGTAATAATTAATTTTTTGAGTAATTATAATAGGAATTAATTAGATATTGTGAGGATATTTGTAAATTCTCTCGAACATAGGAGAACATGAGTGATGATGAGAGAGTTGGAAATCAATTATAAGTCTTTAGACTAGAAAGTGGTGTCATGACTCATGGAACTAGAGAGGATTCTTAGGGATTACTAGAGTTAAAAGTAGACTTAGAGGATATACAGGATTTAGTTCAGCAGATTAAGGATTTGAACCAGAATTGGTTAAATAGAACCCTTTATATAAATGTAAGCCTGAAAGGAATAATAGTGAGGTAGAGAGTTAGTCAGCGAGTCAAGAGTTAGAGAGTCAGTCATTTATGCATACAGGCAGGAAAGGAAAGGGCACTGATATTGAAAATCAGGCCGAGGAAGAAATTCCTTTGTAAATGCTTGTTTATTAATAAAGATAACTTGATTCTAAGTTTCTGTGATGTGTGTTTGAATTGTAAGTTGTGTGTGAACTTGAGTAATTCTGTGTAACGTATGTTGTAGGTGTGAAGAATCAAAAAAGAAGTGCAGAGAGGAGTGTTATGGTTTTAAACACAAACAGATTTGGTGAAAGCCTTTAATGTTACATCGAACATGAAAGAAGCATAAAGGCACAAGCAAAGATCGAGATCAGAGTAGGTGAAAATCATAAGGTGAGAACAAATACATAGGGAGAAGGTTGAATGGGCTATTACATATTAAGAACTAAAAGAATGTAATGGTGCACAGGAACCATTGGATCAGTCAAATCAACGAACGAGGTTATGTGTGATAGAAGGCTAAGATTAAGTCGTGAAAAATGAAGTCAAGAAGATGCATGGCGGAGATTAAGCGATAACCTTTTATTAAGTCGAGTTCTTTAAAGTTTCATATTGAGCACTTGGGTTGTATTCATAAGGGGTAAGAATTTTCTCGCACTGCGTAAAGGTGGTAAGCGTTCTTTCAAAATTTTATGCGGTTTGTTTAGAAACTAACATGTACCATACGATGGAGAGAGAAAACGACTTTTATCATGTGCTCTCAATCTCATATCGGTCGAGCTTAATTTCACATGAGTTTGCGCAATATCCATTCGACTGAATGGGTCACATAAATGGTAGGGATTTTTCAGGGTATTTGGTGAGTGGATGAATTTCTATCCATTAGATCAGATGAGATAGATCAATGGTGGATATCAGCTAAGTTTGTTAGCGATCGAGTGACACGATAACCATCGGATCGAGGAATGTGATCGACGATGGATATTTAACACGCTAAGGAGTGCACCGATGTATGTGTAAAGGTTTGTGAAATGGAAGAAAGGTAAGGCATAAGTGTGTTTTATGAGATATTTCTATTATATGGGAATGATAATAGAAATAAGCACGATTGATGTATTTTGGGGTAAGTTAAGAATTAACCAAAGGTTAAGAGGCGTTGTAAGGTTTCACTTAAAGGTTTATCAAAGGTTTAGACTTTGGATAACTAATTCAAACATTTCTACATAGAGTTTATTTAAAGAGCCTTAATCCTTGACTAAGTGAAAGTTTTACTAGGTATGGAATTTTGGGAATTCCTGGGACACGCATAGCGTGACATGAAATTGGATTTGCATACTGTAGGTATATGTTTCATCGTTGGGGTATATGCAACTTAGGTTTGCATTAGAGTAGCTGGCACTCTACCAACCCCACTTTCCTTTCCTCATATAGTGCAATCGGGGCACACCCTTGAAGCTTTTTCTAGAGCCTTTCTCTTTAGGGGAGAAGAGCCTCGAGGATTTTTTATAACTTGCACCCCTTCCAACCTCCATGCTCATTCCACTCAATGATATAGTCCAATGTTTCCACTCCCCTTTTTATCAAGAGGGCCTGAAGATACACCAAGCAAGGATGAGACTCCATGGGCTAAATTCCCATTATAGAATCTGAGAAAATTTTGATGGTGGCTCCATTTCCTCGGAACTTGTTCAAATTATCCTTGGAGGAGTCAATCACACACCATATAGGGAACTGAATCTAGTGGCCACATGCCCATCCTGAAAAATAACTTAGGTTAGTAATTGAAATCCAATAACTTTTTGCTCCTCTTGCCATATTTTCAATTCCTGGGTCCCTCATGCCCAACCCTCCATGTTTTCTTGGGGCTCTAACTGTTTTCCAATTTACTAAGTGGTATTCCTTTGCATCTTTTTTACCTCCTTTCCACATGATTTTTATTATATGTATAACCATTTTATGAAGAACACTTTCGTGAGATTTTAAAGCAATGAACTGATATCAAGGGCTTGTCGATAGGACTGATTTACCATTATTTCTCTACCTGCATTATTGAGTCAAGTCCCACCACAGTTTACAATTCGTGTTTTCATTTTATCTTGCACTTTTTGCCAGGAATAGGGAGTAGTGTGACCAGGAATATTAGAATTCCCAAGTAATTCAAGTCCTTCCAATCTCTCATAGCTTTATATCCTATAATTTATTCAATCTTTTTTTCTTTTAGGCTTGAGATATTCTAACTCTATATTTGGTTTTTCATATCATTCGTCGCTCCCCCAGATGTCGTGATAAATTTGTTGAGAATTTGTTTCAAGCACCTAGTTATAGTGGTAGAGGCACCTCCCATTAATATTGTGTTAGCCACAAACTCATTGTGATTTATGATTTGGATGCCTTCTGAGAAGTGAATGCCATGAATGCTGAGGTAGGAATGTTTATTCTCTAAAGTTCTTCCTAGAGCATCAACCATAATTATTGCATCGACTGGTGCATCTTCTTGGATTTTTAGCTCTATAATGGTTCTGTAGGCCTCAGCTACTGTGGTTGTGGTGCACTCATTCTTCTCTGTGATCTTCTTAAAGAGATCAACTGTGGACGTCTTCTCAAGAAACATTTGGGCATTCTTGACCTTCTCCTTGATCCGGGAGGATCTCATCAGATCAATTACATAGGTTCAGTTTCATCGTCAGCATTGAGTCCGGTGTCATTTAGTTTCAACAGTGTTGTTTATGGTTGAGGTTGCTTCAGTGATGTCAATAGTTTTCATGGTGATATGGTCTGGAATTTGGTTATCGACATGTTGGTTGCTGTCAGTTCTGCCAGGATTTGGTCGTCGACATGGGGTTGTCCTCTTCCTTCGCAGGATGTAGTTATCGACACGTTAGTTCTTGTCAGTTCTGGCTTTGAGAGTTTCGTTTTCATCTGTAACGTTTGTCACAAATGTCACTTTTTGACAATTTGGTTAAACGGTTTTTTTTTGTACAAACTGATTTAAGAACTAAAATCTAAAACTATGTTAAACCCTAACCTATAGCTAAATCAAACATTACAAATAAAATGATTTTACAAGGCATTAGCCCTAAGTGTTAAACGTTAATCATACATTAAATACCATAAATATTTTGGAAGAAAAATTACAATACAATTCGAAGACCATTACCCTAAGTCCTAAAACCCTCTTGGGCTATTTAAATTACATTGACATCATTGTAAAACATTACAAAACTATTATAATAGTCATAACCATAGACAAGACCATGTCAGAGACTATGGTAATGTGATCAATGTGTAAGCCATCGAGGTTAGTGCTTGGAGTTAACTACGTTGGGGTCTAAACCGCAGTTGGCATGTGGGCAGAAGGAATAAACTACCAGGCTTGGAGTTAACCACAACGTGACCACAGATGTGTTTTGGCATGTGAACAAAGGATAACCGTCATGGTTACCTATTACAGTTAACTGAAACCACCTTGGGATAGGCACGTGAACATAATGGAGTGTAACATAGCATCACACTTATAGTCAGCACACTAGAAATGCTTCGTGGATAACTGCGTTAGACTTATACATGTTCACATGGTAGACTACAACTGTCAGGATTGAATTGAAAGGTGGTGGCTTATGACAAGATGACAATTGAACCACCTATTCACATGCGGGCAGTCAATTTCCTCCGTCCAGTCAGCAAGCCGTCAATGGTTTGTTTTAATATAGAGTCTATTTTTGGGTGTTTGTTGAAGTTTTGGTGAAAAACTAATGCAATGACCATGTGAGTAGGCACTAAGGTGTTCCTTAGTGATTCGAATGAGACCATCATGCTGCATTGATGCCAATATTGGCTTAGAAGCCCTCAAATGTATCTACAAACCTTTAATTGCACATTTTTGTTCATGAGGAAGATATTGATGATTTTGAGTTTTAGAGTGTAGATTCTAGAGGATATAGTCGATTTTGTTTTCAATGTAAAAGGGGCATCGAGAGTAGGAATTGGAAACTGAGATAGGCATTGGAAGGCTAATTCAGAGAGATTTCTGAGGACAGTGATCAGAAGTACCTGTGCGCACATCCAAATTGGTAAAATTTGTTTGTAATCGACCTCTTCGGTTCAATCTTAATAAAGAATTCATCCATCTTGAAAGCAGACCCGGAGACATAGTCCATTAGGGACGAACTCCATAATCAATATTGTTGTCTCGTATCGTTGTGTATTTTTTGTTTTCACCTCTATTTTGCATCTTACTTATGTTTTATCAGCTATCGTAAAGTCTTTCTTCTCAAGCAGTTCTCACAGTTTCAACACTTTAAGTTAACATTCAATTCTACTTCAGTTTCAACATATGATCATTTTAGATCATATAATCTCGTATCCAAGTAGGTTGTCTTTGTAGAAGTTTTTAGTGAATGTTAACTAGGTTGAAGTCCCAACGTGGAGAAGGAATTTGTTAGCAGAGTGATCCAAATATTGGAAAGCGAAGAGTCATTCATAACTTGACCATGATAGGATCTGATGTAGGTGAAAATCTAGAAGCTAAAATGAGTGATGAATAGTTTCACCATAGTCATCCAAAGTGTTGGAAATCAAAGACTCCAATGCCTAGATAATTGCGTTTGACTTATACGTGTTCACATGGTAGACTGCAACTTTCAGTATTGAATTCAAAGGTGGTAACCACCTATTCACATGCGGGTAGTCAACCTCCTCCGTCTAGTCAGCAAACCGTCAACAGTTTGTTTTAAAATAAAGTTTATTTGTGGGTTTTTGTTGTAGTTTTGGTGCAAACTAATGCGATGACCATGTCACTAGCCACTAAGGTGTTGCCTAGTGATTCGAATGAGACCATCATCTTGCATTGATGACAATCCTAGCTTAGAAGTGCTCAAATGTATTTGCAAACCTTTAAATGCACCTTTTTATGCATGAGGAAGATATTGGTGATTTTGAGTTTTAGAGTGTAGATTCTAGAGGATATAGTCGATTTTGTTTTCAGTGTAATAGGGGCATCGAGAGTTCCAATTGGAAACTAAGGCAAGATTTGGAAAGATGGTTTAGAGATATTTCTGAAGACATTGATTAGAAGTACCTATGTGCACATCAACATTGGTAAAATTGCTTTGTAATCAACCTCTTTGGTTTCAATCCTAACAAAGCATTTTCCCATCCTAAAAGCAGACCCAGAGACGTAGTCCATCACGGATGAACTCCATAATCAATATTTTTGTCTCGTATCATTGTGTATTTGTTGTTTTCACTTCTGTTTTGCTTCTTACTTATGTTTTATCAGCTGTCCTAAAGTCTTTCTTCTCAAGCAATTCTCACGGTTTCAACACGTTATGTTAACAGTCAATTCGCTGATGGCATAATCAATTCTACTTCAGTTTTAACATATGATCATTTCAGATCATATAATTTTGTATTAGAGTAGGTTGTGCATGTATATTTTTTATTGAATGTTAACTACGTTGAAGTCCCAACATGGAGAAGGAATCCTTTAGAAGATTGATCCAAAGATTGGAAAGTGAAGAGTCATTCATAAGTTGACCATGACAAGATCTGATGTAGGTGAAAATCCAGAAGCTAAGATGAGCGATGAATAGTTTGAGCAAGCATTCTTGATTATGCATAGATGTTGGGAGAAATCTATGAAGACAAGAAGGTGAGAGATGCAACTTCTTCTTCATGGACAAAGAAGAAGAACAAAGGTAAAGACAAGGGTGATAAACCACCTTCACCTCCATCATCTCCATCATCATCATCTTCTTATTCTTCTTCTTCCAGTGCAGAATCTGAAACATAAAAGAAACCTAAGAAAACATCTCTTTTAAAACTTGATGTAAAATTTGAATAACCTAATTATGATGGCAAAATAAATCCTGAAAATATAGATAATTAGATTAAGCAGTTAGAATTGTATTGTCATATTTAGAAAATTTTTGACGATAAAATGAAAATTCAGTTAGCTACACATAGAATGGGGGAACAACTTTAATCTAGTGGGAAATTAAAACTCAGATAGATTTAAAGCAAACAGGAAAAATCATCTATTCACGGTCTAAGTTTTTAAAAGCTCTTAGGAAATAATTCTATCCTTTAAGATACATGAAACAAGTTGTTATTGATTGGTAGCACTTGAGGCAAGGTAAAGGGCAGAGTGTTTAGGAGTTTACTTAGGAGTATAGAAAGAAAGCATTGGCACTTGGTATTTCAATGGATACATGTGAAACATTATTAAAATACATCGGAGGTTTAGATTCATATTTGCAAAATACATTATTGATGATTAATCCTGATGATTTTAATGAAGTGCGTGTTCATGCCACACATATTGAATCAGGTGGAAGGCCATTCAAGTTTTCACCGCAGTCATCCAAAGAGTTGGAAATCAAAGACTCCAATGACAGTAAAGGGAAGAACAATTCGAAGAGAAAGAAATCAGTCATAGCTCAGAAGGAAAGAGCTAATTGTTCTCATTGTGAGAATTAGTCATGAGGAATATAAGTGTTGGAAGCTTCATCAAGAACTTAAGCCGAAAAAGTTCCTTAAGGAGAACAATGAAAAGAAGGCAATAGTAGCAATCCAACAAGATCTAGGTTCAAATTCAGGTGGTGAAAGAAGGATAACTGCCATGGTCACGACATGTAAAACTTTTGACACTGGTTCAAGTTAGATTACCATTACATTTTCATCAAACAAAAAACCTTCAAATGAGGATAAAATAGTTTAATTATTTAACATAATGATAACTTCTAAACACACAAAGATAGTTACAATGTTTGATAATAGATCACAGGCCAATCTAATATCTGAATATTTAGTTAAGAGTTTGTGTTTGGAAACATGAAACCATCCAAAACCTTAACCATTACGATGGCTAAATAAATCAAATAACATAAAATTCACAAAATAGTGTCGATTAAGATTTTCCATTACAGCTAATTAAATTGATGAAGTGGAATTAGATGTGATTCCAGTAGACTTATGTGGAGTTATCTTAGGGAGTGCTTATCTTTATGATCGTGATGTAGTATTTTACAGGAGGGGACATAAATATCATCTTAAGAAAGATGGCATTGAATTTATTATCAAAGCACATGAAAAAAAAAAATCACTTGAATTTAGTTAATGCTAATCAGATGAAGCGATTAATAAATTCAAATAAGAGATTTGTAATCATGTGTGTAACAGAACAAAATAAGAATCAACATGATGCTTGTTCAAGTTATGAGGCTTGGCTTAAAGATATTTGATCAAAGAGGTGGAAAACTTTCCAGTTCTATTTAAAGAAACCAAACATCTTACTCATAAGCACAGAATACAACATGAATTACAATTGATGCCTAGAGCTCCTTTCCCTAATGTGATAATGAATCAATTCAGTCCAAGTTTAGAAGTTAACAGTTACATGGATGCAGGCCAGTATTAGGGAAAGTCAGTGTTCAATTTCTCTTATATTGTGTCACTATTTCATGTTTCGAACAGTTTGGAAGCATCTTTTCAAGTGCAGAGGAAGCTCATTTGTTTTCATATCAAAGCCTTTTCTAAAGCATTATCAAAATATCCACAAAAACAAAGGGAAACTTATGCATCAGGGGAAGGTAATAATCAATGGAAACATCATTTAATAAATCAAGAAACAATGATTCAAACAAATCAAAATCCATTTCAATACTTTCAAAATCAAACTAAGTTGCAGTACTTTCCATATTACAGTTTGATGGGTCTAATGCAACAAGTTCACTTAGTAATCAGGAAGAAGGAAAGTATGCCAAGTCAAGTAGCTAGTTTGATGACAAAAATGTGTTTGATTGTCTCTGCCATTCCATAATATAGATTTTTAATACATGTCCATGGTATTGAACAATATCCTCTAGAGACGATTTTCAAAGATGATTATGAATCACTAACTCGTGATATTTCATGGAGATAAATAAATTTCCATGTTCATAATAGGGCGTTTTACCATCATTGCAAGTTGTTCATATTGCAGATGGATGGAATAGGTGAACAATTCAAAATGTGCCATGGTCAGCATCATCAGCATCATCACTTGCAGGTGATTGATCAAACGTATTGGTACATCATCCGCACAAGGTAGAAAGTGAGGGAGCTCTACCGTCATCGACTATTTGTTTAAGCCAGACTTTTGTGGTCCAAAAGCTTTCAAGTGGAGAGGACCGATCGAGGAGGATCTTCTCAGATCAGTTACACAAGTTCAGTTTTGTTGTCAGCATTCAGTCTGGTGTCATTTAGTTTTTGCAGTGTTGTTTATGGTTCAAATTGTTCAGGTGATGTTAATGGTTTTCATGGTGATATGGTTTGGATTTTGGTTTCTGACATGCCGGTTCTCGTTAGTTCCACCAGAATTGGGTTGTTGACATGGGGTTGTCATCCACCTTCACATGATTTGGTCGTCAAAATGTTGGTTGTCATCAGTTCCACCTTTCAGAGTTTGGTTGTCATCATCACATGACATTTGTTGCAAATGTCAGCTTGTGACAATTTCATGTAAATGGGTTGTTTTTAGCACAAAACGATTTAAGAACTAAAATTTGAAACCATGCTAAACCTTAACCTATATCTAAATCAAACATTACAAATCAAATTCATTTCAGAAGGCATTAACCCTAAGTGGTAAACCCTAGCCATACATTAAATACCATAAATCTATTGTAAAAAACATTACAATACAAATCAAAGACCATTACCCTAAGTCCTAAAACCCCCTTCGGGCTATTTGGATTACATTGAAATCATTGTAAAACATTACAAAACTATTATAATAGTCATAACAATGGAGAAGACCATGTCAGAGGCTATGGTAATGTGATCAATGTGTAAGTCGTCGGGGTTAGCTCTTGGAGTTAATTGCATCATGGTCTAAAATGTGGTTGGCATGTGAGCAGAGGAAATAAAGCACTTGGCTTGAAGTTAAGCATAGTGTGACTACAGATGTGTGTTTGCATGTGAATGGAGGATGACCATCAGGGTTACATGTTATAGTTAATCACAACTACCTCAGGATAGCCATGTAAATAGAGCAGAGGGTAACTGTAGTATCTCATCTACAGTCAGCAGAGTGGAACAACCACCTCAATAACCATGTCAGAGTTATATGAGTTCACATGGAAGACTGAAACTATCGAGATTGACTTGCAATATGGTGGCTTCTGACAAGACTGCATCCGAACCACCTGTTCACATGCGGGTAGTCATCCTCCTCCGCCCAGTCAGTAAGTCGTCAATGGTTTGTTTTAATATAAAGTTTATTTATGGGTTTTTGTTGTAGTTTTGGTGAAAACTAATGCGATGACCATTTGACTAGGCACTAAGGTGTTCCCTAGTAATTCGACCAAGATCATCATGCCGCATTCATGCCAATCTTGGGTAAAAATCCCTCAAATGTATCTGCAAACCTTTAAATGCACCTTTTTATTAATGAGGAAGATATTGGTGATTTTGGGTTTTGGAGTGCAGATTCTCGAGGATATAGTCAATTTTGTTTTCAGTGTAATAGGAGCATCGAGACTTGGAATTAGAAACTGAGACAGGCATTGGAAAATCGGTTCAGAGTGATTTTTGAAGAAAATGACCAAAAGTTCCTGCGTGCACATCAAAATTGGTCAAATTGTTGTGTAATCGACCTCTTCGGTTCTAATCCTAATAAAGCAGCCACCCATCTTGAAAGCGAACCCAGAGACATGGTCCATCAGAGACGAACTTTGTAATCAATATTGTTGTCTCATATTTTTATGTATTTGTTATTTTCACTTCTGTTTTCTTATTAGTGTTGTAAAGTATTTCTTCTCATGTAGTTCTCAGGGTTTCAACACTTTAAGTTAACATTCAATTTGCTGATGGAAAAAGAAATTCTACTTTAGTTTTAACATATGTGTTACCGAGAATAGTGTCCACTCGGATTCCGCTATTCCCACTAAGATGGGTGGCTATCTTAGAAACAAACAAGTAAAGTCTACTATTGTTTTCTTTTATGAAAATAGACAAGAGGAGAACCAAGTAGACCAACCTAAGTCTTGCGCTTGATTTCCTCTCCTTCTTGATAGTGCTTCGCCGCTTCTTCTTCATCTGCCCAGCTTCAAAAAGAACCTATGGAAACACAGTAACACACTAATATCGAAGAAACAAAGATATATATTCATAAATAACACAGGATCAGATGTGTGTTAACCATATAAATGCATATATAAACAAGTACACAAGAATATGGAAGAAAACAAGAATAGCTTTATTAAGATGAAAAATAGCAAGAGGATTACAACCATATGTTCTGACCCAGCATCATCTTCCAGCTAGTAAGCCCTTCTTCACCTCAAGCAAAGCTTAGATCACCCAACACTATGAATGTACATCAGAAAACCAACAACACTTCTCTATAAGATACAAAATTCCAGCCTCTGGATATCTGTGATGAGGGATCCGTATATAGATGATTACAGAGAGGTGAGTCATCTTTTGGGATCTTGATTAGTGTACTCTCTCTAATATTCCCTGCTTCCACTTGGAGAATGATGATCTCTTACTCATCCCTGGTCAAAAATAGAGAGGCAAGTATCAGAGGGGAAGCTTCTAGAAGATTCCATGATCTTCCACCTTGCATTTTTGTCCCTGCCATTTGTCCATTCTTGACCATCTCACCATACAGAGGAGAAATTCACTATGCATCGCACCCTCTGCATTGAGCTTTCAGTATGGTCCAGTTTTGACCATTTATGAGCAGTTTTCAATGGAGAACTTCTCGGAGATGACGTAATCAACTGACCTTGTTCCTTTAGGTAGTGAAGCAACACTTTTAGGGACTTAGGAGCCCTTAGTTTATGGACATTTATGATTGGGGTTGAAGTGGCCAAAAATGTCTATAACAGTTGCCCCCTAAAGCATGAGGTTGTTAATCTTTCTGATGTCGGGTGAAATGCTTTGCTATGAGGATCTGAAGTTTTTCTGAGCTAGGAGGTGACCTGTAATAAGATACAATACACTACATTATTTTGACAAAAAAAAATTCACGATTTATCTGAGGCTGGAATTCCCATGCTCAGTTTTATAAATTCATTTTAATGTACATAGGATAGACAATCGTCTGTGTCACAGACTGATGATATGGACACATCATCCTTTGACTTGGATGATCATCTGTTCGACAATTATGTACACTTGATGTCTTTATATTCCTGAATATATCGCAGCCCAGATGGATGAAACTAGATCCGGGGTCTTCAAAACTCGTTCAATCTTCACTCGAAGTACAAGTTGATCCATGTCAAAAATGTTCTGGAGTCGAACATGGAAAGACATCGCCTGATTACCAGCCAATGATGTAAGCTCTTAACGGGTGCGAGAGGAATCACCAATAATGACAATGACCCTTAAGGTACTACAGTACAATTCAGGTGGTGTGAAAAAGGACTTGGCATCAAACACCACGTAAAATCTCTCGGTCAAAGGAAATTGATGTAAACCTGTCGCCGAAAGTGAGAAACTTGCCATTGAGGCATGCAAGCTTCAAAGTACTGAAAGGGTTGTTCTTAAGTGAACTTCTTGGATAATGAGCTGATGTCAACAAGAAGCGACCCATCGCAAGAGGGCCTTAATGAATCCCACATCAATGACACAGAACAAAGCAAATGGTTTTGGAGGTGAAAACAATCTGACGATATGGGGTTCAGGGTGGCGGTCATGAAGGAATGAAGCATGAATGTATTGCAGTGGGTGAGACACAGGTGAATTGTCTGAATGACTTCTCTTGAACATATCAGTGACACTGACGATGGATTGGTAGCATTA
>APFE031016240.1:4551-15847 GCA_000404065.3 Pinus taeda | reverse complement strand
AAATATGCAATCTAAGATGATAAATAGTTGTTTACTCTTCTTTTTGCGATGAAAATCCTAGCTACTAAGGAAAGAGAAATAGAAATCTTTCAACATAGAGCAGAGAGCACACACTAGATGCACTGTCCTAAATCAATATCAACAAGCAGTCTAAATGCAAATGCACATGCATGTATTCGTTGTCCACTTTCTTAATGTGTGAATGACAAAAATAATGCTAAGTACAAATCTGAACTATATTTTATTTCAAAGCGATAGTAGCAACAATTTTCTCTTCAAAAGACGAAAGGAGGACAAGGACGACACTTTGCGATTTTGAATTGAAAACTGCTTTCGACACTTGAAATACTATTAATTCAAATCAAATACAAGAGTAATAGTGTAATCGACTATCAAAAAGAGGAGGATTCTTTTCCTTGACTGAAAACGACACTTGCGACACTTTCTAATCAAAAGATGACAGTTTTATTAAGCTACTATTTGTAAAGGAGAACTGTAAATGGAAAAAAATACATAAAAACATTCACAATTCTTTGTACAATGGAGGTTGAATAATGAAAAGGAAGGGGGTTTCAACAGTGGTATACTGATCACAGATAGCAAAACTCCTGAATAAAGCTGAAGACAATGAAGAAAAAAACCATAATCTACAGGTAGAAACAATCTTATCTAATCATCACACCTATAACATAGGGAAACAGGGATGCATCTCAACTACTGCACACGAGAGGTGCAATGCATCTAGACTACCAAAGGGAGACAGTGCGATGGTCTAGGGACGAGACTTGGCTTGGTTTTTTGCTCACAATTTGCAGCTTAGTTCAGGGATTTAAGCTGAGCTAATGATAGTCAGTAAATACAAAGTGTAGGGGTTGATTTAATGAGGTTACTTGAGATACCACCAGGGCACTTAGGATGTTTGCAAGTCAATTGCTCAGCTTATAAACAAAACCTAGAGATGGACTGAAGCAGCATTGATCTACTTTGCACTTGCATAGCAAATGCAGTTCGAAGGCTAGTTGGCTTGACTTCAGGCTCCGTCTGTAGTTTATAAATCAAACAAATATAAACAAGCAAACAAGCTATTCATTCCCCAGCAGAGTTTCCATTTTGTTATCGGGAAAAATAGTGTCCATTCAGAGCTACTAGTCCCACTGAGACGGGTAGCTACCTTAGAAAAAAACAAATTAAAGTCACTTGTGTTTTCCTTTATGAGAAATATATAAGAGAGAAGCAGAGAGTACCAACCTCAATATTTCGCTTGGCTCCTTGCTTGTTTCCTCTCCCCTTTGACAGATCTTTGCCACTCTTTCCTCAGTTGTCCCACTTCAAAGAACACCTGTGGAGTCAAAGAAACATAATACCATCAAAGCATAGAGATCTATAATAATAAACAGTACAGGATCAGATATATATTAACCATACAAATGCATATATCAATACAATATTTAGAGATACATAAGAATATGGAGGAAAACTCAAATAGCTTTATTGATAGAAGTGGTAGAAGAGAGGATTACAACCCATTGGTCTGACCCAGCACCATCCTCCCAGCATGAAAGCCCTCTTCACCTCATGAAAAGCTTAGATCACCCAACAATACAATGTTACACAGAGAAACCAACAACACTTCCTTACAAAATACAAAATTCCAGCCTTTGGATCTCTAGGAGGAGGGATCCATATATAGATGTTTGCAGGTGGGTGTGTCAGCTTCTGAGATTTTTATTAGTGTCCTCTCTCTAATAGTTCTTGGTTCCACATGGAGATTCATGATCTCTTACTCATCCCTGGGCGAATTCAGAGAGGCAAGTGTCAAATGGGCAGTTTCTAGAAGATTCTCTGGGTTTCCACCTAGCCAACTTCCTCTGCCATTTGTCTACTCTCGCTCATCGCACCCTACAGAAGGGCTTTTCAATATGCCTCATACGCTTTTCATGTGGCAGGTGAGATGCATTGCACCCTTAGCACCGAGCAGTCTGTATGGTCCAGTTTTGACCAGTTCTGAGTAGTTTTTCATGGAGAACTTCTGGGAAATGATGTAATCAGCTAACCTTGTTAAGGTATGAAACAACACTTTTAGGGACTTAGAAGCCCTTGGTTTTATGGACATATGTGATTGGGCTTGCAATTCCCAAATATGTCTATAACAATAGGATTGTTGATTCTCTTCCTATCCTAAAGTTGCGCCAATGGCAGTATCTGAGGCATTAGAGGAAATATGGAATGGAAGCAACAAGTTAGGTCCTCTCAAAATTGGTCCCTATACTAACTTTTTCTTTAATGTTTCAAAAGATTGTTGGCAAGTTGTGGACCAAGAGAACTCACTATCCTTAGCTAACAATCGAAAAAGGGGGGTATCTATCCTGGAAAAGTTCTTCATGAATCTTCGGTCATAGCTCGCATGCCCCAGGAATCCTCTCACTTCCCTTTATGTTTTGGGTGCAGGAAGACACACAGTAACTTCTATTTTACCTGGGTCTACCTAGATACCTTTGTTAGAAATCAAATTCCCAAGAACCACTCCGTCTTTGCACATTAATCTACATTTTTTATCACTCAAAGCAAGGTGAGCTTCTTGGCAATGAAAAAGCACTTTTTCTAAATTTTTTAGGGCTTCTTGGAATGAATTACCAAATACTAAAAAATAGTCCATGTAAATTTCTACACACTCAAGGTCAGCAAAAATAGCTAGAACTGCCCTTTAAAAGGTAGCTGGGGCATTACATAGCCCAAAGGGAAGCACTCGGTAGGCAAATCCCCCCCATGGGCATGTGAAGCTGGTTTTGTCTTGATCCTCGGGTGTGATTTGGATTTGGTTATATCCACTAAAGCCATATAACACGAAAAGTACTTTTTACCGGCAAGGGTATCTAGCACCTGATTGATAAAAGGAAGGGGAAAATAGTCCTTGAGAGTGGCTTTATTCAATTCTCTATAATCGATACAAATGTGTCATCTCCCATATTTTTTCAAGACTATCACCAATGGAGAGGAACATTGGCTATCAGATATAGGATAAATGAAATTAGCATCTAGGAGTTTTTGTAATTCTTATTTCACAACTTCTCTTAGCATAGGGATCATGCGCCTTTGGGGTTGTTGAACAAGTTAGGCTCCCTCCTAAATGTAACTATGATAAGTGCATATTTCAAGAGGTATGCCTTCCATGTCCTCATAACTCCATGCAAAGGCATCAAGATGACCTCACAATAGACTAACAATCTTCTCTTGTTGGGATGGATCTAAGTCTGAGCTGATGTGTAATGATTTTCCAGGACTAATCTCAACAAGAGTGGTCTTGGGCTTGAGAGTATAGGGAGGTGATGCTAGATTCTATGATGAAGAAGGTTGAGAACTGTAACTCTCTTGAAAATCTAGACTAAATATTTGACAAAGCATGTCAAAATTTGGCATTGTATCTAGATTATTCAAGAAGTCTCATATCTCCCCTTCCTGGGTTGACTCGGTATGATGGTGGATCAAAGAAATAGATCGAGTATCCTCATCATTACTGTTATAGTCTAGCTATAAGGTATCTCGAAGCTCCTTAAGAGATCTAGTAGGTGGATACAAGGTGACTTTCTTCCTAGCATCTCCATGGGAAATATACATATCACCATAGCGACATCCAATATAAGCATCAGTTGTGGCAAGCCATGGTTGTCCCAAAATCAAGGGATGTCCACCAACAGGATTTTTTTACTAAAGCACAATAAAATCTGTGGGGTATTCCCAAGAATCAATTGAAATAACCACATCATCTGTTGGCCGGATAAATCGATCTTGCGGACAAGACCGATCTCCATAGTATCAAAAGATAGTCTAGCAACAAACAGACAAACAAACCTATCTTTCTCTAGACATATGCGATTTATAAGTAAATACTACAAAGGTGTTAAAATCCTACCTTAGATCCAGTGCATGTTTGTAATATTCATCCTCTAGTTGTTTGAAAGAGTTATCTTTGAAGACCTGCAATCACAAACAAGCAAACATTAAATATCACCTGCATATCAAATATTATAAATCATGCCTATTATGGTGATCAAGGAATCCATAAAATAAACAATGAATTAACAGCTTATTGAGAAAAACAAATATAGTTGTATTAACTTTGAATAGTAGAAGAACTTTACAACCTTTTTAGCCCTGATGTTGAACAAGTTCTTCCTGGGGTCTGAAATAGGAATTTCCTTTACTTTGACAAGTCTTGCACTCTTCCAAATGAGATACATAGAGGTATGTAATCTCTCCTCATAAAAACTCAACTAAAGAAAACTAAGTTCCAACAGCATTTTACCTCAAAAAATACTAAGCTTCTAACTTCAACCAGTTAACCAGCTAAATGCTTCTTTTTATAGTGCAGAGGAGGAGGTTACAGCTCCACCTATGAAGGGATAGAACCCTCTTTCAAAGGAATAAGCTCCTCACATCAAGGGGTTAGCTCCTTAAGGTATGGGTTACATGAACCTTAAAAGAGCGAACTTTCCACCTCAAGATTCCTTCCAGAAGCTTCTAAAAATAACTGAAAGTGAGTTTTTTAAGAGTATACTTGCGCCTTTTTAACTTTTACAGGGGTCCGCACCTATAACACAGAGACAATGCGGTAAGGTGCGCCGGAGACATGACCATTAGGTGTGGGATGACAAGTAAGACAGAGAAAGTGTGGAACCAGAGTCTTAAAAACTTTGAGAGCTTTTGTTATATACCTAGGGGGGATAATATGGGGTACCAAGGGAGGTACCCAAGGTAATAATGTAATAATGGGATGGGCCATAGTAATAAGTAAGGTGGTTAACCCATATCATGTAAGGGACCACAAGTAGTTAGTAATAATGTAATGGGCCCATGGTATTAGTGGATGGTATGAGGGAATCATGGTAATGATCCATGGTATTGAATGTATGAGGCCTATATAGAGGCTAGAGACTCCACATGGAGGATGTGAAGGAATATTCAAGGATTATTGTATGTACAAGCGATGGCTTGTGGAGTGTTCTCCTTCCTTAAGGAGTGAATGTATGGTGTTGCCCTACCTTAAGGGTTTGATAATAAAGAAGCATTTCTATCTTATTTCTTGGGTTTATTTTCAAAATCTAATTGCAGATCTGGATTTTATGTGAAAAAATACCCGATTGCAAAAAAACAAGCGGCCGAATCGGAGTCCGGATGAAGGAGATATCGCTAATCTAAAAATCAGTGGGGTTGCAGAAAATTTTTCAGGGCAGCGAGTTTGCGGCGCAAATCTGGACATCCTGGTGCAAGATATGCAAAATCTAATTGTAGATCTGGATCCTATGTGAAAATATACCCCATTTCAAAAAACAAATCGGTCGAATTGGAGTCCGGATGAGGGATATATCGCTGATTTAAAATCAACTCTTTTTGCAGAAATTTTGGGGACGGCGGGAGAGTTGCAGCGCAAATATGAAATTCTAGTGCTTGGATCAGAATTTCTATCACATGAGCAGATGCAGAATTATTGTTCCATTCCCAAAAACAGGTCATAATAGGGATTCTGAGCAATATTGACTAAACTGTGACAATTTCAAATTTTCGCCAAGTTAGTGAATTTTTTCAAAACCCTCTTCATGGCTTTTACAGGAAAAGGTAATGGTCCTACTATTGAAGAATACATAAAAAAACACAAGTCATTATGGGCACAGAATTGGAGAAATTTTCTAGTGTTTAATTTTGAAGATGAGGCAGCCATATGGTGGGGATTACTTAACTAAAAGAAATGTTCCAACTTGCCCGATGAAGAATTTGAAAAATTACTTTTAGACAGATGGTCTCATGCCAGAAAACAAGATAAGGAGAAACATGTGGAGCTATTTCCTACTGGTATATCCTTATTACAGGTTCATGGATTGATTCAAAAGGAGAAGATCATTGTTTTTATAAATCCTAGTTGCAAGCATAATTTTATCAATGTTGACTTGGCAAAAAAATTGCAAATTCCAGCGAAACACATTGAAAATACACAGGTTGATGATGAGGATATTCAAATTTATAAGGATTTGAAGCTTTCTATGGATAAGTATGTGTTACATGGTGATTTTTATACTTCAAAGATGGATAATATGGATATTGTTTTGGGATATCCTTGGATGGAATCTGCGGGTACTATCAATATTAATGTGCAGAAGAAATTCCTGAAGCTCTGGTATAAAAAGAAGAAAATTACATTACAGGATATTTCCATTAATACACAGGTAGAGTCCAAGGAGGCTGAAGGAGAAGATGTTCCAGGGTCTGACATATTAGATGATGAGCCAGTGATGATAGACAATCAAACACAAACAGAGGTTGAAGCAGAAAAGGTTACAGGTGCTGATACATCAGAGGAGGTCTCAGTGGTTGAAGTCATATTGGAAAAGAAGACACCACCACAAGCACCACAGCAAGCTGAATTAAAGAAAAAGACACCGTGGGTAAAAACTTCAACATATCATTACCCACATCACCCCGCAAGAAAACAACCAACAAGATGGCAACCAATCAGCCACAAGGACAACAACCCCCGTATGACGGATGGCGAGGAGTGAAGATCCACCTACTACACATCAACACAGAAGAGCTGTCATGGTCAACTTCCATCTCAAGCGAGCGAGGCACCAGCGAGAGCAAGGGTTCACCTTTCTCTTGGATGGCTAGATGCACGTGCATGGTACCAGTGGACTACTCTTTTGAGCAGATCTTATTATTTATGTTCTTCCCATGTTTCGGGGATGAAACATGCTAAGGGGGGTGAAATGTTATATACCTAGGGGGGATAATATGGGGTACCAAGGGAGGTACCCAAGGTAATAATGTAATAATGATGGGCCATAGTAATAAATAAGGTGGTTAACACATATCATGTAAGGGACCACAAGTAGTTAGTAATAATGTAATGGGCCCATGGTATTAGTGGATGGTATGAGGGAGCCATGGTAATAATCCATGGTATTGCATGCATGAGGCCTATATAGAGGTTAGAGACTCTACATGGAGGGATGTCAAGGAATAGTCAAGGATTATTGTATGTACAAGCATATGGCTTGTGGAGTGTTCTCCTTCCTTAAGGAGTGAATGTATGGTGTTGCCCTACCTTAAGAGTTTGATAATAAAGAAGCATTTCTATCTTATTTCTTGGGTTTATTTCTATTGTCTTATATTTTCATATCAGAGTTATAACAGTTTAAATGATCTTGTTTTAAGATGATTTTACTAACACATATGCATTGATACAGTTGATATGTACTTGAGTGTAGTAGGTGATAATTGTAGCATTATGTCTAATCACTATGACTTGGATATGGATTATGACATCATTGTTAGTATTGGTAAAGGTTGATTTCAAATTGGTAGATATGATTGTCTTGATATTTGGAACATGTGGATGACATGTGTAAATATTTGTAGGAAACATGCATGGTATTAGCGTGACAAGGTAACAATTGATGTGTTATATAACTAACAGTTGGATGATGTGACAATACATAGTAACACTCAATTGCAACAAGGTAAAAAGGGTAAAAGAAAAGAATTGGGAAAGAATTTCTTTGGCTATGATTGGAAACTCTAATTCCAAACGAGTAAGTGCTTTGTATACAGGAAGTCTTCTTAACCATGATTTTGTTTAAAATTATGTGGATATGTGCTATATTCATGGACATGTGTTTGATAGGTATATCAACTAGTCTCTAGTTATAGCTAGATATGTTAAGGGAATTGGAGTCCCTTGAGAGATGGCATGGATGTGTTTAGCTACAAGGCAATGTTCTTGGCATAATAAGGTAAGGTAACTGGTATATTTTTATATTTATTTACACACTGACAATTATGTGTTTACGATAGTATGATGCAAGGAATTGCATAACAAGAGAGGTTTCCATGAAATATTGTAGAAGGTTCGGGTTGAGATTTCCTTGGGAACCATGGGATTGTGTCATGATGTCTATTGTTAGTCTTATGCTTTTGGTCCTTGATGATTTGTTGAGATTGATTGTGGTTTTGTTTATGACTAGTGCGAGACCTTGCCACTTTGTTGTGGTGTTGTGTTGTTATTGGTTTTAATGGTATTCTTCTTGTTTGTTTCTTGTGCTTGCCTTTTATGCTTTGAGTCTTGGGCATTGGTTTGGGAAAGACGAAAGTTAATGGATCTCGGGATAATATGAATGAAACCCAACAGGCGATGTAAGCCTTGGATTAATATCAGTGCATGTATAAGGGTAGATAAAGACAAGCATATAACAATCGTTTGGACTGGTTGGGTCCATTGTGATAAATGGAAGGTGGTAGTACATACATGAGAAAGGTAACTAGAAAGGTAAAGTGAATGGATGTGAAGCATATGATTCCTTCGCTATGTTGGGAACAATTGTTCCCAATGTTGTGCATGTTGTGCATGGATAAAGGGAGTTCTCTTAACCTTGACCTTATGATAATTATGTTAATTATGTTATGTTAATATCTGGTAATTATGTTATGATCATGATTACGATGATGCCTATATGTGTATACATGTATGTATGTTATGTATGATAGGATCATCATGGATCATGATTGTTTAATTCTAATATTTATATGTATATATATGTATATATGTGTATGTATATATGTTGTTGTATGACAATGTCGTTATGAATCATTATTGTGGAGGAATGATTGCTTATGTAGGTGAATGGCATGACAAGGTTCCTAGTATTACGGGGAAATATACAAGGTCAATACCATGAGGATATGAATTGATATTGTATGCTTCTATTATCCATATGTTTATGTTATGAAAGGTAACTCTAAGGGATACATTAGCAAAATGAAAGCAATGTGGTCTGTGACATGCTGGGACAAGCGATAAGACACTGGAAGCAAGGTTTCTTGGTAGAGACAATGTGGTTTGGATGTGTGGTACTACTATTGTGCATATGTTGTATATGTTGTACATGTTACATCTGTGATGTTGTGTGCATGTGGTGTTGTGTATATATGGTGTGTGTACATGTTTTTTATGCAATGATTATGTAAAAGGTGGTATTTTACATGTTGTGTGAATGTTTCATATGCAGTGTTGGGTATAGATGGTGCTATGTACATGTTGGATATGCGGTGTTGTGTACATATTGTACTGTGCACATGATGGATATGCGATGTGTGCGTATGGTGTTATACACACGCTGGGTATGCAATGTTGTGTGCCTAGGGTGACATATACATGTTTATATATGAAGTGCAACGTACATATGGTGTTGTGTGCATGTTGTACATATGGTGCTATGTACATATGGTGTTGTGTGCATGATTGTACATGTGGTGCTGTGAGCAGGTGGTGATGTGTAGATGTCGTGCATGTGATGCTGTGTACATGTGGTATCGTGTACATGTCGTGCATGTGGTACTGTGTACATGTTGTACAGGTGGTGCAATATACATGTGGCATTGTGTACACATTGTGCAGGTGGTTCCGTGTACATGTGATGCTATATAGATGTTGTGCAAGTGGTGTAGTGTACAGGTGGTACCATATACATGTTGTACATATGGTACTGGTGTACATGTGTTATTGTGCACATTTCATACACGTTGTGTTGCGAGCATGCATTAATATGTATGTGCATTGTGTAATCATGGTATCATGACATGTGTATTCGTTGTGTTGTACTATATGTTGGCATTATGGTTCTGGTATGATTATATGTTTCAGATGTTGTACTTGATGGCAACACCCATGGCATGGCTTTGATAAAAATAAAGAAGTATGCAGGAGAACAGTTCAGGAGGTGCGTACCCACAGGCATGCCATGCAGGGACCGCGTCCAAATACGCGGATTACCCATCCATGAGGTGCGTACCCCAGCGCACACATTCCAAGGCAGTTAAGCGCCCACACGTGGGGTTTCTCATGGTATTTAGCCAACAGTATTGGGTTATCATGGTTTGGTCCGTGGTATTGTTTATTTTTATTTTTATTGAGCCCATGATCCTTGATTTGAGGAAGAGTTAGCCTATATAAGCAAAAAGATCAATTTGGCTTGAGTATCTTTGTGTGATTGAAATATCTTAGATCTGATTTATTGGTTTCGGTTCTTAAAAAGATTGAATTGTTAAAGGAGAGTTAAAGCGAACCTGCGAAGGGTGCGCTCTTGACACAAGTTCAGATCTGAGCATCATTGAGGTTATTTCAGCCCTAGTCCAAGGTACGCAGAGGCGCCGAAGGTTCAGTGCGTGGGTACGCAGAGGCGCCGAAGGTTCTGTGCGTGGGTACGTAGAGGCTCCGAAGGTTCAGTGCGTGGGTACGTAGAGGCGCCGGAGGTTCAGTGCGTAGATACGCAGGGCGACAGTGGTTCAGGTGCGTGCCTTCTGCAGCAGCACGCAGCGCGATTATTCTTTTGGGTACGTACCTGCTGTGAAAGTACGCGGCGCGATAGTGCTATTGGGTGCGTACTGTACGCAGATCAGTGAAAGGAGCAGTGCGTGACTACGCAGTCCAGCAGAAGGAGCTCTGTGGGTATACACAGAGAGGCAGAAGGAGAAGTGCGTAGCAACACAGGCCAGTAAAAGGAAAAACCGCGTATTTGTGTTAAGATCTTCTGTTGGTTGGATTTTTCTGTTCTGGGTTCTGTTCTGTTAGTGTTGATCTGGTTATTGCAGCTGACTATATAAATCACATGTACTTGATGATCATTTGATGTATATGGATCCAGTTTGAAAATTTATGAAAAGTGGTCCTTGAAAAGAAGTAGGGGGTTGTAGCTCCCTTCCAGGAGAGACTGGAAAACAAGAAAGAGTTGTAGCTCTCTGCAGGTTGCAGCGTGCGTGCTGGTAAAGGACTGCACCAGTACAAGACCATTGTAAAAGGAGTTTCTAATTTGAAAGAAGATAGAGACATATTGCAGCAGGTGGTTTTCACCCACATTGGGTTTCCACCTTATATCTGGTGTTCTTTGATGTGACTGTCTGTTTTTCTTGTTCATGCTCATTGTTTTATGGTACTGATATGCAAAAATAATTCAAAGTATAAATAAGGAAGAATTGTTAAAAGGACTAGATAATACTGATTCACCCTTCCTCTCAGTATTATTTTCAACAATTGGTATCAGAGCAGGTCCTTCTAAAGAAGCTTGATCGCTTGAAGGAAGATCTTTCATCATGAGCAAATACGAGAGGGAAGCATCTATTAGGCCACCAGTTTTTGATGGGACAAACTTCAATTATTGGAAGGTAAGAGTTACTGCCTATCTTCAATCTCTTGGTACAAAAGTTTGGAACATCGTAGAGACAGGCTATTCTTTTCCTTCAACTACTCCTA
>APFE031016234.1:0-11050 GCA_000404065.3 Pinus taeda | reverse complement strand
TAATATTTATTATTAATAATTAAATATTATTATACTTTAAAGAAATGAGCAAATGCATTGTCCAAAATAAGTTATCTTCCAATACAGTTTTTCTTTTAAAAGAAGAACACAACATTGCTCACATTTTATTTATATTTTTATATTTTTAAATGAATGATACATGTTTTATATGTTTTTTCATTTTTGCTTTTTGAAATTGAATTATAAAAAATTGAACAAATTGATTGGCCATATCTTGTCACTTATCTACTAAAGAATTAACATCTATTATTAAAAATTAAATATTATTAAATGGGCAAATGCATTGTTCAAGATAAGTTATCTTCCAATAAAACTTTTTCTTTTAAAAGAACACAACATTTTTTTCTTCGGTATGAAAAAAACTATATATTCTAAATGAGTACATAAACATCATAATGCTACAGCATATACCAACAGTTCAAAACTGATACAAGTCCATATGAGTCGACGGTAAAACATGTAATACCATCATTTTCAATTATCATGTCTATATGCACAGTTCTAAACATGTTACATAATATTCAAAAAGCAAAATAGTCTAATAGTTCCTCTATTTAGTATGCAAGTCTTGTAAAAAACAAGGTATTATATGTAAGGCACTACAGTGATTTAGAGACGTAGATAACAAAAAAAACTGATATATTCCATCAGTAGTAGCAATATGGATTCAAGAAGAAGTGGTATTATCTTGGTAGTGGCAGCACCCCAACATCCATGCAATGGTCCCCCATCTTGATCTCGATGTGCATCCTATCCGGCTTGTCTAGTAGCCCTTGTTTTGAAAGTCCATCCATGGTTTGATTGAAATCTCTACCAATATGTTCAATTGTAGAGTCCTTTTGAGTGTTCGAGAGATATGTGATTTGTTGCAGCCAACCTTGGAGTGTAGGTTGGTATATTTTTGCATGTCCCCTCACATAATCAATGATAATCTTGGAATCTCTGTATATGTGGATTTTAGGGATATTAAAAAATTTAGAGAACCAGAGTAATCCCCATAATGCCATCCTTCTGCCCTAGTGTTGGTGCTGCTGCCAGCACCACAGTGGACCCAAAAATCCTGATATGGTGAATGAAGTATCAAGAACCCACATCTGCATCTACTTCTTTGTGATTCCCCGTCAAAGAAACTAGTCAGATAATCTATCTTCGGACAAGATGGATTTTGTTTAGTTTTTTTTATCCCATGCCTGTTTGTAGTCCAATGGAGTGTATTTCTTTAATGCACTCCAGCACCTCTGAATCATTTTATCTGAAATTTTTAAAGATGATATTATTCCTCCACCTTCAAATCTCCCAAAAGAGAATAGGAGGAATATTGCACCAAGTGATATTTTGTTGGCTCCACCATTGTAAGAAGTCAGAAATATAGTTGAACTGAGTGTATTGGAAGCCAATATCTCCAACAAGGTTTTTCCAAATCTGAGTAGCCACAGGACATGTTAAGAATAGGTGGAGATTGTTTTCCTTCGCATCCCTGCAAAGTACACATATCCTCAGACCATACCAATTTCTCTTCTAGAGGTTTTCCCACGTTATATTTTTATTTTTCCATACTAGCCAAAGGAAAAGAATGATCTTAATAGGGATTTTTGTTTTCCAATATTTAAAGAACCAACATACCTCTGGGATTTGAGTCTCCTGACGACAAAGTGTGAGATATGTATCTACCACCAAGACATTATCCCCCTTCATTTTACCTCACCAGGTGATCTTGTCCCTGTCCGCATCGCTGCTAACTCCAGCAAGTTGCAAGTGAGTTCAAAGCCTGTCCAATTCCTGTGCTGCATGTCCATCCAATCCCAAATCCCCTGCCATCTTCCAGATGGGGCATCTATCATCCCATGTTGATATAAACTGTTTCCAAAAGAATATGCACAAAAGTTTAATCCATTTATGAGACTATCAAGTAGTCTGTTAGCAACTTCAATACCCAGAATTTTGTCCAGACCGATGACAATGCGATGACTAGTGCCCAATTTCTAGGCAAGTATCATAAGAAAGAAATGACGAACTTTTGTAAAACTGAGCCATATAGCTGATCCCAATTTGTTACCGATACTTCCCCTATGCAACCAAACAAGAAAATCAAGGTCCTTCAAGTATTTGTGTCTAATGATCATACCCTAGGTGCCTTCCCCAAATATTCCTCTCCATAATGATTTAAGTAATAATGCATAGCCGAATCTCCTCATATTCAATATGCCCCAGCCTCCCAAACGCTTTAGCATGGTAATATGCTCCAGTTTGGTAAGATGGAATTTATTCTTGTTTTTCATACCAGACCAAATGAATTTGGCAATGATCCCATTGAGTTTTTTGATGATGGTGAGTGGCATATGGAATAAGTGTGCCTAGAACACTCCCATCTATGTGGTCACCACTTGTGTCAATGTGATGCGACTCCCCATGGATAGGCATTTGTATTCCTAGCCATATATTTTTTTATAGAATTTGTCCACAAGCCACATCCAGTCATTGACTTTGTAACTGCATGGTTTGATATGGAATTCGAGGTATTTCATACCACCTGACAATACCTCAGAAGCCACTCCGAACAACCTTCGAATGTAAGCAATAATCTCCATATCACATTGGTCATGAACAATAGTAGATTTTAAATGATTCATTATTAAACTAGATGCATTCCCAAACTTAGTAAAAATATGAAAAAGATGTAGCCATGCAAACCCATTGAGGATCACCATGATGAGCACGTCATTAGTGAAGAATTTGCGTGAGATATGGATGTTCCTGCCAAGGTGTAGGGCATGGAAATGGCCCTCGGCCACAACATTTTTAATATGGAGACTCAGCCCATTCATAGCCAGAATGAATAAAAGTGGGGATAGAGAGAAGCCCTACCGAAGACCCCTCCCAGCCTTGAAGAATGTCATAGGGTATCCATTAATAACCACAACATATTATACATTTGAAACACAGGCCATAATCCACTCATCAATACTGGCTTGTATACCAATTTTGTGGAGAACCAGCCTCAAATAGCCCCAATCTAAACAATCAAATGCTTTTTTTTAAATCCACTTTCATGATAGTCGCATTTAATTTTTTTGAGTGAATCGAGTGCATACACTCCTAGACAATCACCACAGCATCATGAATCTGCCTATTTTGCAGAAACCCAAACTGTTGTGGGGAAATATACTTGGAGAGGGTGTACCTCATCCAATTTACAATAGTTTTAAAGATAATCTTGTAAACAAGATTACAAAGAGATATGGGTCAGTAATCCAAAAAAGTGAGAGAGTAAGTCTTCTTTGGGATCAGTGCGATGTAAGTGGAGTTTATGTGAGGATGTATAAAGCCCTGAACCCTTGATTCCTCAACCATGTCAACAAGATCATGTTGAATGAGATTAAAAAAAAATGTGAAAAGAGCTCCACTATCCATCTGTCGGGGCCAGGACTCTTATCCCCCTTGAATGATTTCAGTACCCCCAGAATTTCCTCAACTGAAACAGAATGATAGAATGCCAGATTAGAATCCTCATCAAACAATGTAGGAAAATGTTTGACCCCCCAGATCTGATCCTCTGGGCAAACCAAATCCCTTTGGTTGTAAGCTTGTTGAAAGTGGAAAACAGCAGCGTGACTAATGTCTTGTTGTGACTAAACCTTAGTACCATTTGAATCAGAAATCTCCCAAATGGAATTTATCCTTCGCCTATTGTTAGCATATCTATGAAAACATTTGCTATTTCGGTCCCCTTCCCAAATCCAAATTGCTCTGCTTTTTAAACACCAAGTAGTCTCTTTTATATGGAGCAATTTTTTCCTTTGGAGTTCCAGCACTCGTATGCGACTTCGAATGACATTAGGTAGATAATGTCCAATTAATTGGGGGCAGATATCCAGAAGTTATTTAGTAATTGCAGTAAGTTCTTTGTTCATATGTCGTTGTTTCCTTTTCTCCCATACCTTAACCTCCCGCCACAGGACCCCCGGCTTGTCCTAAATTTGCAGCATGGGAGAGGAACACCGAACCTTGCCACTGTTCCAGACAGCATGCACAAGGGAATTAAAATATGGGTCCTCAAGCCATACCCTATTGAATTTAAAGGGCATGTCGCCTTTCTAATCATCCCTTCTCCAGTGAAGTGCAATAGGTCTATGATCGGATATATAACAACTAACCACTTCAGAATATACCATCCCAAGCCTCTCAATGATCTGATCATGTAGGAGAAAGTGATCCAGTCTCTTTGCAATATATCCCATACCTAGCCTCCCATTGTCCCAGGTTGAGATAAGCGTGGAGGGGCAAATGTCCACCAGATTGTGCTCCATGATGATATCCTTAATACAATCTGCCAAGACATCTACCCTTCTAGAACATCCCCAAACCTCATTCTACCAATAGTGCATTTTAGATCCCCTGCAATGATGAGTGAAGTAAGGTCCAGTAACTTCGTCTCAATTAGATTATCCCAAAAAATGGTTCTTTCACGATATGGTGCATAGACATTTAGAATGTGTATTCTTCTCTTGAGTCTGTGAATGTGACCAGCAAGGAGGATGTCAGTAAAACATGAAAAATCCTTGACATTGACCCACCAAGGATCCCAAATAGCAACCAGCCCACTTGAGAGGCCATGAGCATCAATGGCCGCCATATACCAGTTTGGAAGCATCTTTTTGAAGTACTCAACCACCTGAGGAATTGCATGCATCGTTTCTTGAAGAAGAAGAATATATGGATGGAGAGAAGAGAAAAGTTCTCTGAGGGCCAGGAATTTTGGAGCGGCCCCCAGACCCTGCATGTTAAGTGAGAGGATGAAGGTCATGTTTGACCATGTGCGGGCGTCCGTGCTCCAAGGGTCTGAGGGGAGGAAGTACCAGCAATGGGGACATCAATGAGAGAATGTGCATCAGCGGGAATAAAAGGGAGAGGCTGGGGATGGCCACGAAAGTGTCTGTTGCCTTGATTATGTTTTTAGCAAACAATAATATTCCTAGCTTATGAGAGGCTGATGCGAGGGGATGAGTGGCCAGCAGGCTTATGAATAGTAAGTGACCAGATATCTAGTACCTTTTTCTGGAGGAGAAAATCAAGGTCACTATCCATGGAATTTGTGGGGGAGTTAAGAGGAGAGTGTGGCAATGAAGGACCGGTTCTTGACACCGGGAAATGTGGAGTGACAAAATAAGGTGACGGCACAAGGACATACATCATGTGAGTGGAAGAGAGCAGATATCGTGACATCAGATGGCGAGGAGCAGTAGGCGGAGGTGGCAGACAGTCACAAGGAGTAAGAATGTTCTGTTAAGTGGGATGGGGTGAGGTGGCATTGTTCGAGGGAACATCAAACCCATCAGAATTATGGGGGGATGATAGAATAAGAATAGGGGTGGAATCAAATGGATTTGCAGATAATTCAGAATGTTGATGTTTAGATGTGGGAAAATTTGAATTACCTGATTTTTGAAAGAACCATGCCCGTGAGAAGGAGTTTCGAACCAACGACGAGGAGAAACAGGTAGTGGAGCATCTTTATTTTTATGCCAATTGCCATGCCAATGTTGATGGGATGCCATGAGTCTGTTTCCCAACCTCCATGGGAAATGTGCTAACAGATGTCCAATGTGGTGACAGTTTAGACATTGAAACAGAACTCCCAGAAATCCAGTATTTGGACCAAATGTGTGTCACCCCATCTCAATTCAATAAGATTGGGAAACCCTCCCCTGTACTCCTTCTCAATAAGGATCTAGGAAACCCGCTTATCAGGTGAACCCAAACACCAAGGATCAACATACATGAATTTTCCAATGGCATTGACAATATCCATGAAAACTTGTCACGTCCAGAATTCGATGGGAAAGTCAGGTAGCTTAACCCAAATCAGCTTGTTTTTGGGAGTCTCCTTCAGAGGGTTGAAGCCAATGTACCATGAGTGCAATGCCAGAAAACTTCCCCTGCTAATCCAAGGAATAGATTTGATTTTCATGAGGTCTTCCTGGTAGAGGAAGTGGAAACTATACCACCTGTTTAAGAGACAAACCATTATAGGCATATAGCCTAACAGTGTTTTCCATTTGGTGTCTACCCAAACCCACATATCAGCTTCACTCAATTATGCAAAATTCCACTTACTGATGAGAGCGGGCTTCTTAAGACTGGTAACTTGGTCGATCAACACGTCATGGTCGAAAACCAAAGTAGGAGTCGGAGTAGTGATTTTGATAGATCTGTTGGGGTGGCGGGATCGACAATCATGAACCGCGTGGGAAAGCCCATGCAAACTCGGGTCTGCATGTTGGCCATCTAGAAGATGCATCGATGGTTGAGTCGAGTGCCAAGTGTCTTGGATAGTTGGGACCTGCCTCTCAAATTTAGTCTCAGCATCCATTGTGGCACGAATGGACACCTCCTATGCTAAGGTGTCGGAATCTAGAGTATCCATAGCCATATATGCAGGAAAAAGGACCCAATACAACTGTGAGAAAGTGAGGGAAAGGGATGAGAATTTAATTAACGATCAGAGGGTAGGTCGAAAAATAATGTGAAGCAGCGAAGGATCACTGACGAGAATTTTCTTGGAATCACCAGATTCCTAATCATGATGTACTGAGGCCACGGAGGATGGCACCCTCATAACACCAAATGTGGAGGGTCATCGCCGAAAATAAATCCAAATGAGGTAAGTACTAGGCATAGAGAGAATAAAGGATATGATTAAGGATGGTGGAGTGGGGATCCCAATCCAGATTTTTAGATGGCGGATGATAGATTAGTATGTGTGATGTAGACCCCAGTCATCTCACAACTGAAGTAACCGAACTACCCCAACCAAAAATTCAAAATGTGCCAAAAAATGATGCAGACACTAGTACCGGAAAATTAAACTAGCCCGGAATTGAACCAGAGCCGAGCAGTGGTCATGGAGAGAGCATCCAAGATAGAACAACTAGGGAAGAAAAATAATTATATGTATTCACAATAGTAACAAGAACAGCATCCCGGACATGTCCACCACTGATTACAAATCTGAATACCAAAATCATTACAGGGACAAGAAATGATAAAAGAGTTATACCACTGATTACAGAGAATTTTATAATTAGTAATGCGAAAACAAGATCCCTCGCCGAAAGAAAACTGTAGAAAAAGGAGATTAAGGAGCTTAGTCTAGAGGGGCATATGGACATCTGGTGGGGGGAGTATGTGAGAACGAAATATGTAGATAAGAAGGTATGAATCGATACATAGGAGCACCACAATGTGGAGGACTTCTGAGTGGAGAAATGAAGTACTAGCCCTAAACAAGGAAGAAAGGAAAGTGAAGTTGTTGGGAGGCCTTGGAAGGTTAATTTCATTCACACGTGTGGTAGTAGGAGCAGTTATTGGGGGCCAAAAATTTCAGACCTACAATAGAGGTCAAAATTCGGAAGCTAGGGGACAAAGTTGGGTCGCTGGAAGAGATTTGACTGGGTTTGACTTGGAAAAAGGAAGCACATCATCAAGAAAGGTTGGACTTGGTCTTGGAGGGTATTAGTATTGGTCTAGAGGTCTTGGAATTCGCCAATTGAAGAATCTATAAGAAGAAAATATATTTGCAGGTTTTCCTCTCAAGTGGAGAGGTTTTGGCCCTGGCTTTCAGCCTACATTTTGTGTTCTTGTGTACTATTGTTCTTCTTATTTTTGTAGTTTTTTTATGATATACAAACATAATAATAATTGCAAAAGCTAATAAGTAATAAAAGGTAAAAATACGTCACAAGTAGTTATCATAGAAATAGAAATCATTCTAATTATTGCCCTATAGATTTCTCATCACTGAATAGGGGATTTTGGGTCATAACCATTGGTAGATAGGCTTATGGGTGTGGTTATAACCTTCCAACTGCATGGATGTTGTGTTATGGGTGTGGTTGGGGTGTTATTGATGAAAATGAGTTCTAGCTTAGGGATTGATCACCTGTGGTGGTTGTTAGGTTCCTGAGTGATCAGTAGTCTCTGAGGGATGTTAATTTGCTTCTAGTTTGTAGGCCCCACTTCCATAGCTAACACATGGAGGTCGGGTCATATCATAGTGACACTCAACCCATGTTTTCCCTGGAGAGCTTGTAAAAGTGGGTAAATCTGGGGTGAGGCGTTACAAAGGTATTCATGTTGTCCAAATCAAATAGGCTCCTTTAGCTTCTTTCATATAGTATTGCTCTTGTCTCTTGTCTCTTTAGTCTTTTATCTTCAACTTATATATGCTTCCATGTTAATTTTCCACTATTCTATGTTGTTACAATTACTTTAGCACAATTCTTTAACTTCAATTAACAATCAATTTAATATTCCAATAAATAATATCAATTGTAGATAGAGCAGTAAATGACAATGATCAGAGAAAATAATAATCAATGACAAGAGACACCAAGATTGGTCAAAGACCAGGGAAAAACCCCATAAGGGGGAAAACCCTTTCAAATTCTTCTTCTTATTAAATTGTCATAAAATGTTCAATAGAGAATACAATGTTCCAAATCAACAATGAGTGAAAGTCAACCTTTGACTATCCAAATAGACAAACCAATATCCAACCAATGATGAACTTCAAAAGTCAATTATGGTGAACTGTCAAAGTCTGCAATTCTATCTAAGTCAACAACAATCAAGGTGTGTCCTAATTAGTCATAGTCAACAGTCAAAATAGTGCTCTAAAATCTTAGTCAATAGTCCAGAAACTTAGCCTTCAATGTTGGTCTAATAGAGGTCAAAATAGTCCCAACCTGAGTGGTCAAACCTAGTCATGGAGAGAGATACCCTGTAGACAAAGTCTACAATCAAGCCTATGGACAACATAGGTCAAAGTGCCCAAAATGCCTTGGTTCTTATGCTAAAAAAATGTGGCATTAGAGAAATTTTGAGGCCTAGAATGGGCCTCCTAAGGAATATTATAAAATAATAGTGGAAATAATAAAATAAGATTAGATATATTATCAAGTTTTGGAGGAAAAAAGAAAAAACTACTTTTTCAACTCATATTTTTAACTTATCTCCCTACAATTCCACTCAAATTTCGAGCAGGAGCACTCATTGGATGTAGAATTTAATTTTTCATCCAAGGAGTACCCATGTTGGATCCTTTCGATGGATCTCAGTACATGAAAAATGTGAAATACATGAAAATACGTGATTGCAATCACAAATTTTCATGTATTTCATATTTTTTGTGTAGTGGGGTCCATTGAAAGTATGCAACATGGGTACTCCTCGGATGAAAAATTATATTTTGCATCCATTGAGTGTTCCCACTCGAAATTTGAGTAAAATCGTAGGGAGATAAGTTGAAAAAGTAGTTTTTTTTAATCTTTTAACCTTTTTACTCCAAAAATGGTGAATCATCCCCCATGGCGTAATTTCACCCCACCCCACATTTACTTGCTTTTACAAGCTCTCTAGTGTAAACATGAGATGAGTGTTACTATGACATGACCTGACCTCCAAGTTCCAATAATGGAAGTGGGGCCTATAAACTAAAAGCTTGCTTCTATCCCTCAAGGACTACAGATCACTCAAGAGCCTCACAACCACCTCAAGTGATCAATCAAGTACTTCCATGTACCACAAAATCCAACCAAGTTAGGGACTTCCATGTTCCACCTGACCATAGATTGGACTGAACCAAATCTCTCTTTCAACCAATCACCCCCATGCCATATTCCAAGCATGAATGTGGGATCTCATGAGATAAAATGACATAACCAAATAGGGAATCCAGAGATTAAACCACCTCCACCCTCAAGCCATCGTGATATCACATAAACCGGTCATGAGATCACAAAACTAAATCAAGTTTGGATGCCTCAAAATTCCTTCACCATACCTAGAGGATTTTTCTTGTCTCCACCCACTTATTGATGTCTTCTCGGAGAAAAACCATATCCACCCCCAACCCTTTGGATTTTCCTAAGACCACCTCATCTGGTTCAAAAGCCTTTCAGAAATACAAAGCTCAACCAAGAATGAATCCCATCACACCATGGATATCCAAGAAATGGAAAGGCAAGGCTAAAACCACTGTCGACAAAGGAAAAACCGATGGAAATCACAACATATGAATCAAATAATCAAACGCATATGCATTCACATCCTAGCAAGGAAATCACACATGCAACCCATTACCTGAAAAATCCTCTTGCCGGAGCTGCTGATCCAAACTTTTCCTTGTGCTCCCTTGTTTTCCTTTGCTTTCCTTTGCTTGCCTTTTCTTACTTGTCCAAGTACTTGCTCCTTCTCCTCTTGCAGTTCAATTTCTGATGTTGATCAAGAGTTGAGCAAAAGATAAAACTGATCAAAAACTAACCAAAAGTTGAGAGTGAGAATGATTTCGGCAAAATCACACAGAGAATCATTTGTCCTAGGGGTGCACCTCCCATACATCCAAGGAACCACTGATAGGATCGCCAGAATTCTTAAGAAGCATAATATTCCCTCGACCTTTAAACCTCTTAACACCATCCATAGCTCTCTTAGATCTGTTAAAGATCCTGTTGACCCTAAAGACATGAAAGGGGTCTATGTCATTCCTTGTTCCTGTGGGGCCCCATACATTGGTGAAACTGGTCGCTCGATTAATCAGAGGATTAGTGAGCACTCAGCAGACTTGAGGCATGGTAGGGCCAAGTCCTCGGCCCTTGCTGAGCATGCTAAAAAAACTAAACATCAAGTTTGTATCGAAGAGGCTCAAGTTATCGCAAGAGTGGCACAGTTTCACCATCGTAAATTGAGGGAAGCCCTTGAGATCGAGAAAAGACCTCTGAATCTCAATAGGGATGACAGCTAGAAGATTAGTAGGTGTTGGATCCCAACCCTTTTACCTTAGCCTCTTCTTCTCCTGACCCCTCTTGGTTTGTTTAGCTGGTCGTTGTTTTCTCTTGTTATCATTGGTTTAGTAATAATAATTTCGCTCTTTGTATAACCTTAGTCTCTTAATATTTAATATTTTTAATTATTCAGCCTAGACTTGGATTATTAGTAATTAACTATTTTAATATTATTCATTTTACTCTTA